>BQNB010128947.1:5014-19200 GCA_026074375.1 Tanacetum coccineum
ATCAATGGCGATTGCTATTGCAGGCACATTGTCACACAACATCTCTATAGGTCTTATATTCGATGGCATGACATCTCTAAGTCCATCAATAAATTTCCTCATCCAAACAACTTGCATTAATGCCTCAGCTGCAACAATGTACTCAGCTCTGTAGAAGACATATCACTGGTGCCTTGCTTAGCACTCTTCCAATCTACGGCTCCACCATTAAGCACGAAAACATATCCTAATTGGGATTTGGTATCGTCCTTATCAGTCTGAAAATCAGCATCAGCATAGAAAGTAACTTTCAGCTCGATTTTAGGTATTCCCCTATAAACAAGAACCATATCTTTAATATTCCTCAAATACTTAAGAATATTTTTAATAGCAGTCCAGTGAACTTCGCCTAGATTATGCTGAAATCGACTACACAAATATTACCCAAAGGTAACATCAGGTCTAACGCATCTTACCACATACATAAAACCACTTTTACGACGGGTTTTGAATCTATTCCATGCTAAGTTGCATTGTTTGATTGTTGTTTTTCTAGCATCATTTCTTTTAAGATAAAAAAAACGTCTTATTTGATGTAGAAATTTAGCATATGAATTATATGTTTAACATATGTATATAAAAATATAACTTATTGATGTACATAAGTAAAATGTGATAACCAGTGATTTTTCCTAAGTTGCAGTGTTCTATAATACTATGACTTTATATTTTCATATTGCTATCTCATTGAAATTCTATAGCACAACTCAGATTTTAACTTTTGTTAACTTTTACTATACGTAAAACAGTTACGGAGTAACCGGCTGTCAAACAACAATTTTCTACACTAATAAATCATTTTTATTTCAAATTATCACTTTCTAAACATTTACGTTTGCATTGGCCATTTATCGAAAAATCTTCCCGCGCGCAGCGAAAAACGTCACACAACGCGTACCGGCACAACAGTAATTATACACTTATAAGCTTAAATTTTATAAAACATTTCATTATTTATAAGAAACTTGCTTAAAACGAGAAATACGGGTTTACGTATACATTTAACGGAACAAGAAAACTACACAAAAATTCAAATTATGAAAACTTGGGATTCCCTTGTCCTTGCCACCTCATAACCGGCCTCATGGCCCCCAAGCACACAAACCATGCACCAAAAAATGTTGGATCAAGGATTTGGACATATATGATCTTTGTTTTTACACATAACACATAGTACTCACACCAAAACACACACACACACATCAAAAAAATCCTCTCTTCTCCTTTCTACCTTGTTCGACCGACTACAAACACACACACCAAAACCATACATTTTTTTTATCTTATCTCAAGACTATGGAAGCTTAGACACGTTCGGGTTTGGTTCTAGTGATCATTGGGTAAATAAAACAACGTTTGGGTTGTTTGGTTAGCTTTAATCTCCTCCTAAAACCCTTATTTGTAATTCTTCATTTTCTTAATCCTTTTCTACTTTTGTGCTTATAATCATGCATAAACACTAGTTGTATAAACATTTTTCTAAAAATCTAAACTTTAAAAGTTACAAAATCATAAAATGGATATGCTTTGGTTTGAAACTTAATTAAAAGAAAGCATAAGGAAAATATCATTGTAATATTATGGTTGTGTTGGTGAAATAAAACTTTTGGTCATAAGAGCTTATAGCTTATTTTGGCTTATTAATAAGCACATGAGTGTTTATTAGGGCTTATTGTGTCTCGGCATGAAAAGGAAAACAAAGAAAAGTTGTTTTAGTCCTTTAAAACTTACGACTTACTTTTCCTAGCTTATTTCGTGGTTTATTTTGAAAAAAAGGGGTTTAAGCTTATTTAGCTTATTAATAAGCTATTTGAAGCTTATTTAGGCTTCACGAACCTCAGCTCTATGAGAGTATACTCCACACACACAGTGAGTGTCTTGACGCACTACCACCCAGCTGCTTCGAGGGTTATGATCGGGATGTCATTGAGTTATTTTCTAGGTCAGGGGCAGTCTGCAAGGAGATCCACTCACAGCGTTTCAGGCTTAGGAGCCTGGAACAAGGGCAGGAAAAGACTGGGATTACCATTGGTAACTTATGGCGACTGATTTTGGCACTTGAGGTCTGGGCAGGGTACACATACGCCCAGAGAGGAGCTTTGTGGCGGGCCATCTACGAGGATCGACGGGAGATTTGTGACTTGCAGAGGCAACACGCAACATATCAACATGAGATGCAGGAGTTGAAGGATCGTATTGCCGTACTTGAGTAGAGGATGGATCGCAGAGAGGAGTAGTCTAGGTTGACATAGCTAGGATTAGCATGTACCACACTAAACTGAGTAGCTTCAGTTAGTGATAGACTTACCTTGAAGATGTAGTTTTTCTTTTATCGGTAGGAAAGTTCTGGAATCACACTAAACTGGGTAACTTCAGTTAGTGATAGACTTACCTTGAAGTTGTAGTTTTTCTTTTATCTGTAGGAAAGTTCTGGAATCACACTAAACTGAGTAGCTTCAGCTAGTGGAAGACTTATCTGAGTTGTAGTTTTACTTTTATTAATAGGGAAGCCTTGTACGAAACTATGAATCTGTAGTCATTAGTAGTTCTTTTATTCGACTTGTCATGTTTATGCTTATTTGTATCATCTATCCCAACTCATTTGCGATATGAGTTACCACTTCTCATGGAAATCCTTATACGTTTTTTCACTTCTTTCGTTACGACCATTTAGAACGAATCGATTACCTGGACAAGTTTGTGGACGACATCTTGATTTTAAACCAAGTAAAGAAGAACGCGAGAAAACCCCTTAGAGGAACCTCTTAGTGCCATATAGGAATCTAATATAGGACAACATAAGTGGTTAGGATTGCTTAGTAATTTTGACTATAAACACTGCCTTAGGATGACGAACGATCGTAAGAATTTGAGACTTAGCTAGTGTTCAAGTCGCCACGTCCTACACGTACGCATGAGACGAATAGCTAGACATCACACCGCGAAGAAACGAGAAGATTCGACCTTACAAGGCGTGGTATAAGTCAAATTTTACTTTCGCCTCAAATCGACTAGACGCACGGGAGCAAGAATCATCGACTACGTCTATAAATATTTAACCCGCTCGGAGGCCAAGCCAAACGTAGAAAGCCATTAAAATCAGTATTACGACCAGGAGACGACCATATGGAAATCGAGAGCAAGGCACTACAGACGTCACCACTAAACTACTTGAATCATCACATGGACGCGACGCGAACTAGATCACCATCGAACATCCGACCGAGATTCCGCGTTTCAGACAACCAAGAAAGCTGACGACCTGAAAACGTTAGATAATCGACAGCGTCTCCCCGATGAAATATTCGTCACCCCTTCTGAAAGATATCCAAGCCAGTGATTAGACTAAATCATGATAGGAAAACCTGTAGAAACCCTTCCGAGAAGCCAAACGAATGAAAAGAAATCGTATATCGTGCTAAACACCCTTACCTCTTCCTCCTACACCACATCACCTGATAATTCGAGTTGAATTTCGGGACGAAATTCTCTTAAGGGGGTAAGACTGTGATAACCAATGATTTTTCCTAAGTTGTAGTGTTCTATAATACGATGACTTTATATTTTCATATTACTATCTCATTGAAATTCTATAGCACAACTCAGATTTTGACTTTTGTTGACTTTTACTATACGTAAAACAGTTACGGAGTAACCGGCTGTCAACCAACAATTTTCTACAATAATAAATCATTTTTATTTCTAATTATCACTTTCTAAACATTTATGTTTGCATTGGCCATTTATCGGGAAATCTTCCCGCACACAGCAAAAAATGTCACACAACGCGTACAGACACGACAGTAACTAAAATTTCATTTAAATTACTTAATTATACACTTATAAACTTAACTTTTATAAAACATTTCATGATTTATAAGAAACTTGCTTAAAACGAGAAAGACGGGTTTACGTATACATTTAACGAAACAAGAAAACTACACAAAAATTCAAATTATGAAAACTTGGGATTCTTGTCCTTGCCACCCCATAACCGGCCTCATGGCCCCCAAGCACACAAACCATGCACCAAAAATGTTGGATCAAGGATTTGGACATATATGATCTTTGTTTTTACACATAACACATAGTACTCACACCAAAACACACACACATAAAAAATCCTCTCGTCTCCTTTCTCCCTTGTTTGACCGACTACACATACACACCAAAACCATATTTTTTTTATCTTGTCTCAAGACTATGGAAGCTTAGACACGTTCGGGTTTGGTTCTGGTGATCATTGGGTAAATAAAACCACGTTTGGGTTGTTTGGTTAGCTTTAATCTCCTCCTAAAACCCTTATTTGTAAGTCTTCATTTTTTAATCTTTTTGTACTTTTGTGCTTATAATCATGCATTAACACTAGTTGTACAAATATTTTTCTAAAAATCTAAACTTTAAAAGTTACAAATTCATAAAATGGATATGCTTTGGTTCGAAAATAATTAAAAGAAAGCATAAGGAATGTATCATTGTAATATTATGGTTGTGTTGGTGAAATAAAACTTTTGTTCATAAGAGCTTATAGCTTATTTTGGCTTATTAATAAGCACATGAGTGCTTATTAGGGCTTATTGTGTCTCGGCATGAAAAGGAAAACAAAGAAAAGTTGTTTTAGTCCTTTAAAACTTTCAGTTTACTTTTTCTAGCTTATTTTGAAAACAAAAAGGGGTTTAAGCTTATTTAGCTTATTAATAAGCTATTTGAAGCTTATTTGGGCTTCACGAACCTCGGCCCAAAACGCAAGCCCAAACCGTGAGCTTAATAAATGGTTACACGGTTTGGCTTATTTTTGTGGCTTATATTGTAGCTTATTTTGGTACTAAATGTGCTTATTTGCCTATTATATGACTTAATGGACTTATACTTGGGCTTATTGTATTTTTAAATGTTTGTTGGGCATGTGCGTACCGAACGGCCCAACAAGGCCCAATGATATTCGGCTTATTTGTGACTTTTTGGTTTAACTTGTTTTGATAAAACAAGTGCTTAATTTCTTATTATATAGCTTATTTTGAGCTTATTTTGAGCTTATTTTGGGCTTAAGAGCCTTCGTGTGTCTTTTTGAACTTAATGGACCGAAAAGCCCATCAAGGGCCCAACGGCTTTTGGCTTATGGCTTAATGAGCCATTCGGCTTATTTATATGGAGTTGTTTTCAACTTATTGATAAAGGGCTAAATAATAGATTAGTAACAAGCTAATATATTTAACTTATAATTGGGCTAACTAGTTGGACTTTAATTGGACTTAAGACTTGGTTTTAGTAGACTCGAGAATGACTTAAATAACAATGGACTATTAATGGGCCATAAGGCCCAATAGTTAATAAACGTATTTTAAGCTTAGCTTATAAGCTTATATATATCATACAACTTATTTTCACATGTAGCTTATTCGTATTATCTTAAGTATTCTGACTTAGTAAACTAAATGGATATTTTGGTTACGTATATTCGGGCTAACTAGTAAACTTGTATCGGGCTAAACTTATGGGCTAAAATCTTAACTAGCGATTTTGGGTTAACATTGGGCTATTTGGCCCAATAAGTGAAAACAAGTGAATTTGGACTTCTAAAACGAATTATTGATGGACTTATGGAATTCGAACTTATATAGGCTTCGGATAGTTAAAATAGTAATTTGAAACGTGTGTTGATAAAACATAGCGAAAACGTGGTGATTTGGCATTTTGTCGAGAAATGATTAATTTGTGAAAAAAGTGTTTTTGATAAAGTCTATGACTTTGGAAAGTGACTATAAACGAATAGGTCATGCCGGAATTTTATAAATATCTTATACTTAGAAAACGTTTTATATAAACTTATTTTCTTAATACTCGACAAAAAGACAAAATAATAAAATATTATTTTAATATCCGACTAAAAGACGAAAAATATAAATTTTATGTAAACTTCTATTATTTAATATGTGTGTCTAGAACATTGTTGTCACTTGTATCGAGAACGTCTTATTCAAATAACTTGGGGATTGGGTAAATTGCATGAACATGTTTAATTCTTATTTATTTAATTTCTATTTTTTTTAATTCTTATTTATTTAATTCTTTTTTATTTAATTCTTATTTTTTTAATTCTTATTCAGTTAATTCTTATTTATTTAATTCTTATTTATTTAATTTTTATTTATTTAATTCTTATTCAGTTAATTCTTATTTATTTAATTTTTATTTATTTAATTCTTATTTATTAATTTTTATTCAGTTAGTTCTTATTTATTTAATTCTTATTTATTTAATTCTTATTTAGTTAATTCATATTTATTTAATTCTTCTTTATATAATTCTTATTCAGTTAATTCTTATTTATTTAAGTCTTATATATTTATTTCTCGTTTACTTATTTCTTGTTTACTCCTCGTTCAATTAATCCTTATTTACTTACCTTACTATTTAGTCCTGGATTTTCTAGTTATTTTCTTATATATATACATATAGCGTACTTTGACATAAGTTCATCGAGTCAAACTTATCAACCACCACACAAACAATAATACGAAACCTTTTATAAAAATAATACAAATCATTTTTCAAACTCATGCATCATTTCATTCTTATATAGCACGTCTCTAAAATAAAACTTCATCAATAGGTCGTGGTCGGGCACCGTTGCACGTTATTGAGTGACCATCTATTTTCAGCTACTTTCATCCTTACCTAAGGTGAGTTCTCGTAGCCCCACTTTTAAACTGTTTCACTTCTGTGCTAAACTGTTTCTACGCTTTTGGACAATGCTATGTGCCTATAATTGCGTAAGTGAATGCTGTTGTATAGGTTCATGCATGCTATTTGGACTTCTCATAATACTACTCAGTCGACTGTGTAGCTCTAGCTGGTAGGAGATAGGTTTGGAAATCTCTAAGCGCTTGAGCCACTACTGACTTGTTGAATTGACTGAATTGCTATGATATGATATGATTTGAAATGTTGTTAATGGAATACTATCTATACTGATTGCACACCGCTATTGTATTGCACTATTGTCCCACTCTAAATTGTGGCACATCAAATGGGTTTACACTCTAAAGCTACAAGCTCACCAACTTTATGTTGACCTTTTCGAGTATAATTTTCAGGTGATCAGCATTTACAATTTGAAGGTACTTGAAATCAAAGCTATCCATTGGCCAAGACGTTTTCTAAAGACAAATGTTTTCTTCCATCAGAAATTGTATCTTATGTAACATTGTAATTTAAATTCCTTTTCTTGTAACTAAATATGGTGAAATCCACTATCTTATGCGATGTCTTCGAAACGTCGCACCTCGTGTTTTCGCTCTTAGCGGGGTGTGACATAAAATTCTTAAAAACTTATACCATCACATTTAACCATAATGCTTCTTTCTGTTCCATCCGTACATGACACAAATTCTCCTGGGTTAAGGAAATCCTAAGCCTCGTAATATTTCCAATATGATTAGCAAACCAACATTGGTGGTCATTTATAGCTTTGCCATATTTGTTGAATACGACACCAAATGGTTCCACAGGTTTAGTCTTCATTTTGTTAGGTCCTTTTTTGGTTGTGGTACAATGGGTTCATCTTGTTCTATGGGTCCTCGACATAAAAAACTTGGGTGGATAATTTTGCTAGAATGAATGGTTTAGATACATAGCCGTTTGTGGAAAGATTGACAATTATGAAACCATCTCTGTCAATAAGAAGACCTCTCGTGTGATCGATCAACTTACGCTTAAACAATGGCATACCAAATGAATTATAATCTGATTCTTATATTTCTTCAATGACACCATAATAAGAATCTTTGGTATCGTGCTTTGTCGTTGAGGCTATTACCCCGTTACTTTACTGTTTTGCATTGTACTCTTTTTATTTGTCGTGTAAAATGTATAATCGTTAATGTCGTAACCTTCATATTTGACAACGCGTATTGGGTCAAATCTCAATTCCCCACTATTTCTTTTAGCCAGTGTGAAAACGTTTCATTGTGCTTCTTAGAGAGCCAAATCTTGTCCTTCTGACTATGTTCGTTTTTTTAAAAATGATTGGTGCTCGTATATTTAAAGAGTAGTAGATGTCATATGTTACAGGACTGCAAAATGTGCCTCGTTTGAATCATTTGGATGCATCGTCTCTTCTTTGTGCCCCTGCGTACCTACCCTTCCAAGTCTACCGTTGTGCCAACTTTCTGGAATGTCAATATTTCTAACATCTTTCAAATATTTTGTGCCAAATTCAGTCACCTCCTCAGCAGCATGTCCTTTAAAAATACTACCCTCTGGTCGACTTCGGTTCCTAACATACCCTTTTAAGAAACCCATATATATACCAAGTGAACCATGACATCAAAGAATTAAGGTGGAGAGTAGATCTCTAGTTGACAAAGCGTTAATATAACATCATGTTGCCATTTATCTTACACCTTGGGATCGATCACCTTCGAGTGAATCATGTTAAAAAATAAACACAGCTTTGTAAAGTTATGTTAGATGTGGTTTGGTAATATTCCACGAATTGTAATAGGAATCATTTATGTCATCAACCCATGACAATCATGTGATTTCATAGTAGATAACTTCAAGTCCTTCATCGAAATCAACATCTTTATGTTAGCAGAATTGCCGGATGGAACCTTAATATAATGTAGACATTGACAAAACTTAGTTTTTTCGATCCTAGACATGGTATAAGAGGCCGGTGGAAGATACTTACGACGCTTTCCAGAAATCACTTTATAAGCAAGCTTTGGTTGAATTCCCATATCTTCCATGTCATTTCGAACATTAACGCCATCTTTTGTTTTCCCTGGAATGTTCAACAAGAAGCCTACTAAACTTTTACAAACATTTTTCTCGATATGCATAACATTTTATAAGCAAGCTTTAGTCGAATTCCCATATCTTCCGTAGCACCCACTCCCGGGCCGCTATCGTCGCGGTTGACCTTGGAGACAACTTCACCGTGAAAGGTCATTACCTTTCAATAACCAAAGACCGACAATTTGACGGTCGTGCGTGGGCTGATCTGCATAAGCACATCGCCGAATTCGTCAAGATTTGTGAAATGTTCCGATATGGCAACACCAATGCGGACGCCATCAAGCTCAAAATTTTCCCATCATCTCTAGCTGGAGATGAAAATGTTTGGTTCAACAAATTAAGTCCCGATGTTATCAATACTTGGGAAAAATTAAGACAAGCTTTGGTAAGCTGATTCTTTCCACCCGCAATGTTCGACCGACTCATGGGAGAAATTCGAGGTTTCACCCAACATCCCAACGAAACCCTTGTTGATGCTTGGCTTTGTATGAAGGACTTACTTCGTAGTTGTCACGGACATGGTTTAGGACGAGGAACCATCATCCAAATCTTCTACCATGGACTTGACGAAGCCACACAAGCTATCCTTGACGCTGGAGGAATTTTTCTCTATAAGACCCATAACGAGGCACACCGATTACTCGAAGACCGAGTGCTCTTGAAACTCGATTGGTCTAAAGACATCAAAGTAAAACCCCTTTAGAAAACCGTTTCTTTCACGGAAAGTAGCGACAACTCCCAACTCATGGAAAAGATGGAGGCGTTGACCACAAAAATTGACTCGCAATTCAAAGATATCAAAGGAGAAATGAAGGAAATGAGAGACGGATGCAATAGTTGCGGAGGACCTCACCCATCATTGGAATGAGATGACAAACTGATGGGAGGACCCAAAGAAGAAGAAGCCAACTATGCCTACGGAGGATATCGAGGAGACGGATATCGAGGAAACTACTACGGTGGGAGTTCTGAAAATTGGCGTGATCGTCAACCACGAGATGATAACCGAAATTCCCAACCTTGTGAAGACAACCCGTCCAATCCACCAACACCTGAAAAGAAATTCGATGAGTCTGACTTTGAAAAAACCATGCGAGAATTCAGTGTCGCTCAAAAATCGTCGAATGACTTTGTCAAAAACCAGTTCTTCAATCTCAAAACCAAAGTCGAGCAAGGACAAAAGAATCACCAAGCTGCGATTCAAGATCTTGAAATAAAGTTTGTTCGACTTTCCGACCAATGTTCCACTCGACCAACTGGTTCACTCCCGAGTAATACCCAAACAAACCCGAAACCTAACCCAACAAATGACAAACCTTATCGACCACCACCCGCTCAAAATGAGCATGTGAATGTCGTATTCACACGAAGCGGTAAGACATATGATCCACTAGTCAACCCAAATTCCAAAACCACAATCATCCACGATGATAGTGAATATGAGGCTGACGAAGCTGAAAAGGAAGTAGAGTAGTCTTCTTCCAAACAAACTAAATCTGATCCACCACCGCTCAAGGCGTATAAACCAAAGATTACATACCCTCAACACGCCTATGCAAAGAAAAGATGGAAGAACGTTATGCCAAGTTCATTGATCTAATCAAAGAAGTTAGAATCAATGTACCCCTCGTTGATGTCTTAGCCCACATGCCTAATTACGGCAAGTTCTTAAAAGATCTCGTGAGCAACAAAAGTAAAATGGAGCACATCTCTGATGCTTACTTAAATGAAGAATGCTCCGCTATTATTCAAAACAAGCTCTTGCCTAAACTAGGTGATCCTGGAAGCTTTCTGATCCCGTGTACCTTAGCGAACTCAGTTGAATGTTTAGCCTTGGCCGATCTTGGCGCAAGCATCAACCTGATGTCATCTTCGCTATACACAGGGCCGTCTTTAAATTCATGAAATTTTTAAAGGCCCTGAGCGAAATTACATAATGAGGCCCTGCAATAAGAAACGTTATATATAAAGTGTTATCGTTTTTAAGAAATAATGCATATAATTGTTAACGGGATAAATTTTGGTGCCTCTAAAAATTTTGGGGCCCTGTGCGGTCGCCCACCTTGCACACCCTCAAAGCCGGCCCTGGCTATACACATCACTCTTTGAGAATACCTTAAAACATACAAGGATGAGTATCCGCTTAGCCAATCATACTTACCAATACCCAATGGGAGTTGCTGAGAATATGCTCGCCCAAGTTGGAAAATTCGTATTCCCTGTAGATTTCGTTATCCTACAAATGGAGGAAGATGACAAAGTCCCTCTCATTTTAAGAAGACCATTTCTGCACACAGCTATCATCCGAGTTAAAAACAAAGAACTCAATCTAGGAGTTGGAGATGATAAAATCACTTTCTTAATCGACAAAGCTATGCAACATTCTCACTCCAATGATGACACATGCTTCCACATGGATGTTATTGACGAAGTAACAGAGGAAGAATTAGATGCATTGCTCAATGAATCTGAGCCATTCTTGAATACATCAGAAAAGATCAATGAAACATCTCTTGACAAAGAATTCAAAGAATTCATGGCTGTCTATGTCGAAGAAATTCCTGAAAAAGAAGAAGAGGTCGAGGACAATTTCGAAGAATTACCTCTTAGGAAAAATTAAGAATCAAGACTTCTATCCAAGATCCACCAACCGATCTTGAGATGAAACCTCTTCCCAAACAACTCGAATATGCTTATCTGGAAAAAGATTCTCTTCTTCTAGTAGTCATATCCGTTTTGCTCAAAGACGATGAAAAGAAACGTCTTGTTTATGTTCTCAAAAAGCACAAGGAAGCATTTGCTTGGAAAACATCCGATATTCTTGGAATTAGCCCATATTTTTGCAAACATAAAATCAACTTTGAGGACGATGCTAAAAACGTCATTCAAAGACAACGTCAACTTAACCCAAACATGAAAGAAGTTATGAAAAAAGATATTTTCAAACTTCTCGATGTTGGTATCATCTACCCCATCAAAGATAGTCCTTGGGTAAGTACTGTCCATTGCGTACCTAAGAAAGGAAGAATGAACGTTGCGACGAATGAAAAGAATGAACTTGTTTTAACAAGAACTGTCACCGGTTGGCATGTTTGTATTGACTGCCGCAAGTTGAACGAAGCCACCCGAAAGGATCATTTTCCTCTACCCTTCATGGATCAAATGCTGGAAAGGCTAGCGGGAAACAAATTCTTCTGTTTTCTTGATGGATTTTATGGATATTTTCAAATCCCAATCGAACTTGCTGATCAGGAAAAGACCACATTCACTTGTCCCTATAGAACCTACGCCTACAAGTGTATGCCTTTTGGTCTTTGCAATGCACCAGCAACCTTTCAAAGGTGCATGGTCGCTATCTTTCAAGACATGCTTGAAACCTCCATGGAAGTTTTCATGGATGATTTTTCCATATTTGGAGTATCATTCGATTCATGTCTTGCAAATCTTGAACAAATGCTCATCCGATGCAAACAAGCCCATATTGTGCTAAACTGGGAAAAGTGTCACTTCATGGTGACAGAAGGAATTGTGATAGGTCACAAAGTCTCCAGTGTAGGATTAGATATTAACAAGGCAAAAATCAATGTAATAGCCAAACTTCCACCACCCACTAACGTCAAAGCCGTTAGGAGTTTTCTAGGAAATGCAAGATTCTATCGCCGATTTATCAAAGATTGTTCTAAAATCTCCCGTCCGATGACAAAACTTCTTGAAAAATACTCAGTCATTATATCAATGAAGAATGCATCAAGGCATTCGAAACGCTTAAAGAAAAGTTAACAAATGCACCGATTATGGTTTCACCAGATTGGTCACAGCCGTTTGAACTTATGTGCGATGCAAGCGATTTCGTTGTTGGAGTTGTGCTTGGACAACATGAAGGAAAGCATTTCCATCCTATCCATTTTGCCAACAAAACTCTAAACAATGCACAACAAAACTATACGGTTACTGAGAAAGAGCTACTTGCCGTAGTTTTCGCGTTCGGTAAATTTCAATTGTACCTTGTTCTCTCAAAACCATTGTCTTCACCGATCACTCTATGTTAAAGTATATGTTTGCTAAGCAAGATGCTAAACCACGTATTATTTGATGTCTCATACTACTCCAAGAATTTGACATCAAGATCAACAATAAGAAAGGAGCGGAAAATGTCACGGCATACCATTTGTCACGACTTGAAAATCCAAATCTGGAGGAATTAAGGGATGAAGATATCGATGATAATTTCCCTGATGAAACCCTCATGAATGTCTCATGAAACAATGAAGAAGAAATTCCATGGTTTGCTGATTTCGCCAACTATCTAGTTGGAAAAAATCTCAAAAAAGGATTAACTTAGGCCTAACGAAGCAAGTTCTTCTTGGAACTTAAGCATTATTTATGGGACGAACCATATCTCTTCAAAATATGCCCCGATGGGATGATCAGGAGATGTGTTTACGGTTTTGAAACCTAAAAAATTCTTGATGAATGTCATCATGGTCCAACAGGGGGGCACTATGCTCCTTCCACCATAGCAAAGAAAGTTTTTGACGCTGGTTTCTGTTGGCCAACAATTTTCAAGGAAGCTCATACTCTCGTTCAAAACTGTGATGCTTGACAACGTTCTAGTAGCCTCTCACAAAGAGATGAGATGCCTCAAAACAACATCCAAGTCAGTGAAATATTCGACATATGGGGAATTTATTTCATGGGACCATTCCCTAAATTCCATAAGTTCGAATACATTCTCGTTGCTATTGATTACGTGTCCAAATGGGCAGAATTTGAGGCTTTACCCACTAATGATGCATGAGTTGTAATTAATTTCCTAAAAAAGCTTTTCTCTCGATATGGCATTCCAAAATCTTTAATAAGTGACAGAGGTACTCACTTTTGTAAAAAACAAATAGAGAAAGTTTTAAAACGATATGGAGTTCATCATCGATTTACTACAGCTTACCATCCACAAACCAGTGACCAAGTTGAAAACACTAACAGAGCCTTAAAGAGAATTCTTGAAAAAACGGTTAAGGATAATCCTTTTGTTTGGTTAAGAAAACTTGATGACGCTTTGTGAGCATTCTGTACGGCATACAAAACCCCAATTGGCACTACTCCGTACCGATTGTTGTATGGGAAAACATGTCACTTGCCGTTCGAAATCAAACATCTAACACCCCGTGTTTTAGGGTCATTGACGCCGTCAATAAATCCACAATGTATCTTTTGTATTGTACGCGTTTGCTTTAAATCGTAAACGTTAAGTTAAATCGCGTACGCAAAATATTAGCGTTCAATGTAAACGGGCATCAGACGATTAAATGTTTACATCAATCAAGTATTAAATAATTATTTTGAGA
>BQNB010128948.1:0-19200 GCA_026074375.1 Tanacetum coccineum
GAAAGTGCACTCTCTAGCCACTGGCATGAAACCTCCATAGTTCATACCATGATTCCTATTTCTATTTCCATTTCTGTTTTCTTCATTCCCTCCATTTCCATTTCCTCTATTTCCTCCATTTTCATTTCCTCCGTTCTCGCCTTCTTGTTCATCTACATTCTCATTCAGGGGTTCAAGGGTCCTTGCGGCTTCACGAGCCTCCATCTCTTCAGCTACTCGGCGGGTAACCAATTCTTCAAACTCCTCACGAGTCATAGACGTTCCAGATCAGGTGTTAGGCATCTTCCTACAACATATCAACATAACACTCGATGAGATTTCTAGGTAATGCGAGATTACTAACGGTTTTAAATAAAATTTATGGTTAATCACATAGAAAATACATGATCAAAACATATTCACGGAAATCCCATAATGCATGATGCAAGAGCATAAGTAAATCAAATCATGACATCATATCATAGATAAATATCAATTTCATATCATCGAACATAAGTGATTACATCACAACGTTCCAAAATACAGAAAATACGGGTTCTAACACTACGGTTATCACTAAACGCTACTACTCAATGTTGCAATACTAACGAACATCTTTAAGGACGGTAGCCCATGTGCTTCCTAGCACACGCCTTAAGTCTGCCGACTCTCACTCGGTCATAAAATCGAAGTTGTCGCATCTGCCTCAACTCTCTCTGCATACGTGACATGTCGTGTTGGAGTCGCTCAACTCTCTGACTCTCAACACTCATAGTGCCTCTAAGCCTCATGTTATCCCTCTCCAACTCAGCAATCCTCTTAGTCAAAGCAATAACTTCCGACTCAACCCTAACAATCCTATGTCCCTGCTCTCTCTGAACTCCCTCAATAGCATGTATACGATAGACTGGGATAGCCTCAGTGTGATCATGGAACCTCTGAACCAAATCTCCCAATGTCTCATACGTAGCATCTACTGCTCCCTCCTGAGCAGGCTCAGGAATATCCTCTGGCATCGCAGGATGCGTAACCCTCTCAACTTTGACCTCAATAGGGCCTCTCACACCCGTCTCTGTCTCATCTCGATCAACAGCCTTAACTACAACTCTAGCATCAATCCCTCTATCCCTAAGAGCATCTGCGTAAGCAAAACACTAGTCAATCTCCGCCTAAATCTCTGGATTAATATCCTGCTCTAAATGAGGCTTATCACTAACCCTAACAATAGCAGCATCCCTTAAATTAATCTCTCTAGGATCAACCTCTACATCTGCCAGATAACCATTATCCCTAACCCTCTTAGGCGATGGTATCAAATCAGCACAGACAGGAGATAAAGCTCCGGATACAAGTGGTAATGCAAGTACATATATCATGGGGGACCTACGTCTCTTGCGAGATGCCCCACAGAAGTACTCGGTAAATCAGATGAAGAATGATTTGACAATAAGTGTCTCGAAGAAGGATCAGATGAAGCATCCGAATGAAAATCTAATGATGCCTCTGATGACGAATCTGAAGAAGAATGATCGATAGAATGTCTCACAGCAAGACGATGAGTGGGTAACGGTCCAACCCTCTTCCTCGCAGTCATCATGTGTACCGGCCCATTAAGATGGTAGCGGTACGGTCGACCATGGGGAATAGGCTGTCCAGGTGATAGAATCATAACCCGACGACGAGGTATGATAGGTGATCTCTGGGTAGAAGCGGTAATCTTAGTGAAAGGCGTACCATGGGTAGGTGATGGTGGTGTATCTGGTGTATCACTGTCTATGGTGTCATCATCCGATGATAAAAATGGTGAGATAGCTGGTAATGGTGGTATATGGTCTGATGATGGATCCTCAGATGGATCAGACTCTGAATCAGATGCAGGTGAGTAATCAGGAGAAGCTGGTGTATAGTCTGGGGATGGTGGTATAGTAGGTGCTATGATAGGTGTCTCTGTGGGTATCACTGGTGTGTCAGTCTGAGTAGCAGGTGGAGTAATCACTGGTGTGGTGTCAGGAATAGTAGTAGGGATAGTACCGAACAAGATCACTCGTCCAGCAGGTGTCCCCACGCTATCCTCTGATGAATCCGAAGAAATCGAGATAACTGAAATAGCCATAACCTGCACAAGCAAAGTTCATATAAATCATCTTTATATCAACCATGCATGATGCAAAAATATGAATGGGTGAATGGGTAACTGGATGAATGCAAAATGAATGAATGAATGAGTCATCGAGCACGTCATGATAGGATGAAATAAGAAACACTTAGAAATATTAGATATACTTAGTATTTAATACGTATATATTATTTACGTAGTACTACGTATTTCGTAGTTATTTATACCGTACTTTGTAGGTCACGTAGGAACATTATCACGTAGGATCACATTCTGGTTATAGTCCAGACCTAGTTTATATACCTGGTTTCTCTTATAACCTTGGATCTGGATGTAACACCCCAAAAAATAATCAAAAAAAACTTTTTTTTTTCAGTGGTAGCAGCGAATGGTAAACATTAGGGGGTGCTACGTCAAAGTACAACAATCAAGATATAGGAAACGACCTTTAAATGGACGTTTTAAGATAAGATTTCATTCGATGCCGTAGCAAAATATCAGAGTTCATACATTAGGTCCCATATGTTGTAAAAGTCATAAACATTTCAAGTACATATTTAATTAAACAAAAGCTTCATAATATCAAAAGATGACTTAAGTTTTTAAAGGTAATAAAAGTTGCATAGACTTTAGATAAAACACAGAATCCGTCTTCATTGATATCCGCCACGGCTCCCGTCAAATCTTCATACCCTAGGACCTGAAATTACATGCTAAAAGTCAACACAAAGGTTGAGTGAAATCATAGGTTTATCGGTAAAAAGGGTGGACCACAAGATCGAAGTAATAGTAGACTCTGAAACACATTCAGAAGTCCAAAACGTTTATTATTGCACTAAGCTCATGACCCCGAAGCCTTAACTAGATTTGTGCCCCAGTCAGAATATAGGATGCTTGCCAACAACCTAACACCTCTCAATGTTAAATGCACCTTGATCAAACTAGTGACCCAAGGAAAGGTGGGGATTGTCAGTCCCGATAGATCTATCCACAACACTCGCGCTCACTACAATAGCAATTAACGGTTCATGATAAATAGGGACTTCACGGCAATAAGGTAACTTAGCAATAATATTCAGGCAGAAATCTGGATAGCATACACTTTGAAAACACTTAGAAAAACACTTGTGTCCAATAGTAAAACAAGCAATGTAATTCACCCCGTAGATTTTGTAAAATAATCACGTAGTAAAAAGGGGGCTATGAACTCACCTTGAGTGAGCAAATGCCAAGTGTATCACAAATAATGCGTCACGCAAATCGTCGAATGCAACCTATTTAATTTAAGGTCGTATAAGTACTAATCACATTGAGTGTAATCTCTACATTGATACGTCTATTTAGTTGAGCACCATTTAATTGTTTGAGTGAAAACTTTATATATAATTGTTAAACATTTATAAATGTCTGAATACTGTTATTATAGTATTCCTTGTTGTAGGGTATTAGTTACTGTTGTTAGTGTTGTAGTTACTCCTGGTAGTTATAGTTATTACTACTGGTAGTATATTAGTTACTCCTGGTAGTTATAGTTATTACTGCTGGTAGTATATTAGTTACTCATGGTAGTGTTATAGTTTATTTTCCAAGTCTGACCCGACTATAATGACCCACTAAATCACATTTTCATGACTCGGGTTCTAAAAGAGATGTTATGCGATGTCGATATTTGAACAACTTTCCAGTCTCGTCTCGAGACCCGGAAACTCGGAACGAATCCATGGGCGAAAAAGCACTACGCATTAGATCTGATGCAGTGTATTAATTACCAAAAAGCTAGATTTTTGCCCCCGCCTTACGACCCGTTATCACTCGCTTTTAGACTTAAAGAACCTCGCGGGGAAGTAAAACGACCTTCCAAACGACTTTCATAGACTCGAAAGTGCCGCAAATACCATCTTAAAATCCTGACAGAAACCACTAACTTAACAAATGCTGGATTTTTATACCTCGAATATATACCTCGTTTTCGCTCTAACTTTTTCGTTATAAATCCGTTTGACAAGTTTCTTACCTTTTCGGAATCGTCGTGAAATCTTACTCCTTTATAAAAAATATCAAAATAATGTGTTATTAATACGATTTTGGACAGAATCTTTGAGTGACCTGTTGGAATCCATTTTAACCTTGCTTTTATACCCTTCTATTTGATAGTTAATCATTTTTACACCGAACTTAATATGGTACAATACTTTTCTCACCCCTTTAACATGATATTATCAATATCTAAATATATAATAGGTGTGCAAAATGATCATTACAAGTAAAAACTCAATTACATTTTAAAAATGCCTCACATTGCCTTGATTCAAGCTACAATAGAATAACATATGCATAAATGAAAATATTGAAAGAAATAAAGGGTTCTAAATGACTTTTGGTGTATTGATGATGATGATCAATGTAATCTAAAACCCTTGTTTAGATTAAAAATCCAAAGCTTGCACTAAAGAAACACTGTTTTCTTAAATAAATCTTAGCGCCTTTTCTTGATTAAAGCTTGACTAAGGTTAAACCAATGCTTGGTACCATTTAGGATACAATAGCGTATGATGTGTATATATGTGTATGGTTTTGTAAAATCAAGTTGTGTATTATTTTGGAGAGCTTTTTGAGCGTTGGGTTGTGAGAGAAAGAAGAGAGGATTTTGAGTTTTTACTAAGTGTTTTATGATGTATATGATAAACTCCTTATTAGTTACTTGCATATATGGAAGTTTTGGTCAAAAAGGTGCAATAGTGTTCAAGAGACAAGTTTCAAGTATTAAGGTAAGAATATTGTCTCTCAACACTGATGTTGTGAAACTTAGTATGGCTTGGTTATGCAAGGTTGATGTACATGCCAACTCATGAAATGAGGTTCTCTTATCTAAATTGTTGTTGTTGCGTTTGATATGTAGAAGCAAATGGCTTCTCGAATTTCTTTTGTTACTTGAAAATTATCTAGGTATCATATTTACTAGTTACAACTTGTATTTACAAATTAAATGTATCAGCTTGCATGATATTGTGTATTGTTTTATTTCCTGTATACTAAGTGGCTAGAAAACAAACAGGACTTTTAAGTTTTCTCATCTAATTTTTGATGGTATGGTGAAAAATGTGGATAATAAAACTAAATTTTTGATGTATCCACGTTTTATACAAATCTTTTTGAATAAACATAAAAGGTTTCTTAATGCACATAATGCAGTATATGTTGATCCTTCTTTAAAACAGAAACTTTTTAGTAACTTGAAAATTGGATTTTTAGGGGTACATGTACCTCTATTTGATACTATGTTGCTTCATGACCAACCTGGTTAGGGTGACGGACCAACAGTCCCTGTTGAGTCCCAACACACACCCACTGCTTCTTCATCATCTACATCACAACCCACTACATCTCAACCAACATCCTCACAAGCAACATCCTCATAAGCACCATCTTCTCATGAACCTACTATCATACACCCAGACGGGGCCTGGACGGAATTCGTGTCCGGAGGCGTGACTTTATTGAGCATCTCAAGTACAAAGCACAAAGAACGACCTCTAAGGGTACATTTTGAAAAATAAAAACCGTTGCAAAGTTTTAAAATAATAATAATAAGTTTTACATCGATTAAATCTAAAAGATTCAAAGTTAAAATGCAGAAGCTTAAATAAGTTCAACAACGGTATTTAAAGACATAGATAAATCTCTAGTAAACTGGTACAGGCACATAGACTCCACATAAGTCAATCAATAGCATCCATGCTAAGCACCTGAGAAAAACATGCTTAAAACGTTAACATAAAGTTGAGTGAATTCATAGGTTTAGTTCAAACGATGTTACAGTGGACCACAAGATATCAACACGTATGCGACAGTTATAACAGATACAACTTCACATAAAAAGTATTTACGTTGCACTAAGCTCATGACACCGAAGCTAATTACGTTTATAGCATAGTATATTGCTAGGTTGAAACAAGCCCCCGAGGTAACTGACCAAGACTACCTTCTTAAGTTTCGACATGGTATATATCTGTTTATCGGGAGCCCCGTGGGTAGTGAGCGCTACTCACCCGGATAGGGATAATTAGTCCCAATAGATCTATTTATAACACTCGCGCTCCCTCGACCGGTCCTCCAGTCAAGAGATTGACGGTTCATGATAAGTGGGGCAGTAGTGGTCTAAACGCTACTTAGGCAACACGTAAACAGGGAAAATCTCACGCAAAGTACTTGTGTCCAGTTTTAAAAGCAAGCAATGTTTCTCACCCCAAGTTATAAAACATTTATTCAAAACGAGTAAAAGAGTGGGGCTATGAACTCACCTTATACGGGTAGTGGATCAAAAGGAATCAATCAAGTGAAAATGAATCTCACGGTTCTAGCGACAACCTATCATATAGTCGTCGTTTAAGAATGATGTACAACGAATAACGCTTAACGCAAGAACTGATCATCCGAGCACGAGTAGACACGGCGTATCCCTTTTTAAAACGTACTTTCGAAAGTTATAAGTTTTGACAAGTCTCGACGTTTTAAAACATCTTCAAAAATATTTCGTCTTTTAGTGTATTTCGTCTTTTAGTGTATTTCGTCTTTTAGTATATTTTGTCTTTTAGTGTATTTCGTCTTTTAGTATATTTTGTCTTTTAGTGTATTTCGTCTTTTAGTGTATTTCGTCTTTTAGTGTATTTCGTCTTTTAGTGTATTTCGTCTTTTAGTGTATTTCGTCTTTTAGTGTATTTCGTCTTCTAGTGTATTTCGTCCTTTAGTATGTTCCGTCTTTTAGTGTCCCGACACATCAATGTTGACTCAATAACTAAAAATGTTGACCTAAACTCGACACTTACGTTTTTCTACATTTTATCATAAGTTTGATAATAAAAGTATATTTTCGACGCTTTTATAAAGTTTACGAAATTTCGGCATGACCTTTCTAAAAATATCGACTTTCCATTTTTATCAACCTCGACTCGTGAAAATATCCGTTTTTACAAAGTACATCTTTTATTGACTCGAAAGTATATCCGATCTATTTTCGACAACACCTCAAATATCGCAACAAATCCGTTCTAAACCTAAACCTCTTCGACATTCAACTTACGCTTACAACAAATCCAACATCTAACTTAATCTCTTCGCCAACAATATTTAACTCAACATACGATAAATCTTTAAATAATCGATATAGCCGTAATGATAGCAATATATATATCAACATAGTCATAATGAACTTTTAAATGCAAAAGTACAACTACTTTTTATTTACTTCCATTTATAAACAAAACTATTAAACTTTGAGACTTGTGGTTTTATAGAAAACTAGATAATGATTTTCACAATGATCCGCTTTGTACACCTTGTTCGGGATGATCATACGAATGCAAAAGTACACCTTATTTATGAAAAGTAAAGATGACTTACAAAGAAGCACGACGAAAGGTGGATTAGAAATAAAAAACAACCCAAATGTTGTTTTACAAATTACCCGGATGAACTAACAATCAACACGAACAATATATCTTCGAGTGGATGATCAAAGATTAAAAACAAATGGGTTTGTGTGTGCTTGGTGTTTTGGCAAAGAGAGGAAAAGAAAGAAGATGAATGTGTGTTTTGGTAAATGAATGAAAATGAGATGAGAACAAGTATATATGTATACAAGGTTTACACACACACACACATATGTGTGTGCCGTGGCTAGGGGACAAGGCAAAAAGGGGACTAATATGATCCTCAAATGAGAGCTTAGAAACGACATGGTGCAAGCCATTTTGTAGGAGGTTGGTTTGACTTGTTTAACTTGTAGCAAAATTCAAAAAAATGAATCCTATGCATGTATATGTATGTGTAACCGGTTGTAAGACCATGGGGAGGGGGGGGGGCAATTGGTTTCCAACTTTATAGGATCACTAGTGCACAAAATGAATTAATTTCCAAGGCCTTTTGCTTGCATAACTAAGTGTAGTTAAATTCCACGGATCACGTAAATAACGAAACGAGTAACGGTAACACGGAAAATTATGAAATTTTAAATATTGCTTTAAAACATAAAAACACGGCTATTGCCAAAATACTACAACGTTTGGTGTCCCGGTTCGCTCTCGGAGATGATTCTCAGATAATAACGAAACAACTTCCCGGTTAAACGGAAAAGCTTAACGAAACTTTTAAAAATTCAAATTTCTACACGGAAACGGCTACTTTATTGAACGGAAATTCTCGGGTTGTCACATACAATATATGTTTGGCGAAAAATACAATAAGTAGGTAACTGTTAGCATTAGTGAAAAGCACTAGAAGTAAGTAATAGTTATTTGATAAAGTCTTATATAACATAGTTACATAGTTGTAATTATTAAATGTAGATGCTAGTTACTAGTAAATGCTAATTGTAATTATAGTAGCATTTTAGTTTGAAGCATTTAGAAAAATTAGTCATGCTAGTTGTTTACTGTCAAACAAACATTGCGTACAAAACGTTAAACCATAGTTGCTAGTTGCTTAAAAACGCTTATGAACACTCTCTAATATGCCCACGATGAAAAAATGTTATATGCTTTTCAATCTTTTAAAATCAAATAATGAAAAGTAAGAAGAATAGAAGACAAATAGACAAAACAAACTTTTGAGTTGGCAAGAAATGAAACTTAGATAAAAAGGGTTATAAACATTGTCAACATATACTTTAATATTTTGTTCCACGTTTTAACAAGGGTAAAAGCCATTTATTACCAACTTACTTTCTCATTTGTACCGTAATGACCAACTTACTTTTTTTTGCACACATTACACCAACGTACTTGTTTGTTTTGTGACAATGTCACCAATATTACCGGCTACATATCCACGCCATTAATTTTTTTTATTTGTATTTTTTTTATTCCATGTCATTAATTTCGATTTTGTCTTCCACTCAATATACATCTTCCTTAATCTCTTGCCCTTAATTCCATCCATCAATTCCCTTACAAGCTTCTCGACTTCATCCCGGTTAACATTTTCACCAATCTTCATTCCAACCTCCCATTCCTTGAACATTTTCACCAAGCTTCTCTTGCCCTTAATTCCACCCCAGCTGACAAGCTCTTTATCACTATCACTGAACCCCAACCGCCATGGGTTAAAAACCCGCCAATCGAGGGATGGGTGAGTACCTCTTCTTGAGAACACCAGCTTGCGATGAAGCTTCTCCTTTTAATCCCCTTCTCTAATTCTGGTGGTAAAGCTAGAGATCCTCCATCAACTAAATCAGTTCTTCGAAAGCATTATACTCAATTTCGAAGCTCATCAATCAACATCTTCGCTTTATTCATCTTCTCCGGTGAATCAGTTTCTTTATTCGGCGAATATTCAAGCAGATTACGTCACATGTATGGTTTTGAGATGATGAGATGTTTTTCTCCGGTGGAAATAATGAAATGGGTGGATCTACAACTTATTCACTTATCATCTTGATGAGAATTAAATCATAATAATAAGTGAATAATGGATTTCAATGTTTGGATTTTATAAAGTTTTGGTAAATGGTGGTAACTAGTTGATCTGAGCTTGAAATATTGAGAGATGTTTGATTGAATGAAAATTAGGGGTTGTTTGGATGTATGTATAAGTTTTCTAGAGAGTTGAATTTTTATGGGCGGAAAATACACGTGGCATTGACCATAAGAATATACACTGAAAATTAAAAAAAATGCGAGCATGGAATAAATGTGCCAGCGTGTCGGTAACAAGTTGTGATATTGGTGATGTCAAACAAATTTTAAAAGTACGTTGGTGTAATGTGTACATAAAAAAGTAAGTTGGTCATTACGGTACAAATGAGAAAGTAGGTTGGTAAGAAATGGCCTTTACTCTTTTAACCACTATGATTAAAGTATGACGAGTTGAATTAAAATATGCATTTGAAGGAACGGTGCAAACGTAAAGAGACAAAAAGTACTAGATCACATTGTCTCCCACTATAGTATATTATTTAGTTCGTTCATTTGTTTACAAAACGATTATTCGCAACACAAAATAATTAAATTTTGTAGCCCAATTTTTAAGTAGTGGTTGTACATATTACTTCCTGCGTCCCATAATAAGTGTCTACTTTAACTTTTTTTAGTCTTTCTTGTTTAACTTTGACCATGAATATTTTTATTTGTGTTATATAATACTTGATGAAAATGATACGAATGAAAACATATTTAAAATCCAATCCATTTATATACTTTTCATCAAGTATTGAATAACACAAATAAAAATATTTATGGTCAAAGTTAAACATAGAAAAGATGAATAGTAACCAAATTATACTTATTATCATTAGAGATGTGCATTACACTGTTCATCGATGAATAGTGTTCAGGCTATACTGTTCATCGATGAACAGTGTAGTCCACATCGGCCCGGCCAGATGGTTACTGTTCATCGGCCCAAAAAAAAAACTTTGTAATCCCCCCCCTTCTTTGGCCAAAAATAAGAAAAAAATAATTACGGGACGTACTCTCATTTTTACCTATTTATGACTTTCTATCGGCCTGGGCCAAAAAAAAAATTCCTTTATTGAAAAAAAATAGAAAACCCTATATCGGGCATTATACTATATATCATTAGAGATGTCAGTTACTCTTCATCTTAAAGCATTGTAGCTACATTGCTTGCTACAGTGGCGTGATGTTGGGCTCCGATACTGAAAAAATAAACCCGCACTATTAAACATGAGACCGAAAAAATAAACCCGAACAAAATACAATAAGAAAAAAAAGGCCCCCCAGTAACGCGCGATTGTCATTTAATATAAGAAAAAAACAAACTATTAAACATGAGACCGAAAAATAAACCCGAACAAAAAAAAATTAATGCCCCGTAACAACGCGGGAAAAATTAACGCGCGCAACAACGCGCGGGTAATCTTGCTTGTTATATACTCAATAGAGAATTAATACGCCGTCGTTTTGGTCCCACATGCTACAGTACCACGCCACAGTGTTCGGCCCTTTGGGCTCCCAATTTGGGCCGGCCCATTTAGCTTTTTTTAGTAGGCAATGTAAAAAAAATCCCTTGTCGCAAAATAGGAAACAAAAACTACAAAATTATTGATTTATTCAGATAAAAAAATACCCGCGACATGAGGCCCAACACATAAGCTCATACAAAAAAACAAACTATTAAACATGAGACCGAAAAAGTA
Organism: Tanacetum coccineum; assembly: GCA_026074375.1. Taxonomy (NCBI): domain Eukaryota; kingdom Viridiplantae; phylum Streptophyta; class Magnoliopsida; order Asterales; family Asteraceae; genus Tanacetum; species Tanacetum coccineum. The sequence goes on from BQNB010128948.1 coordinate 11,250, forward strand.
AACCCGCACAAATAAAAAATAGAAAAAAATAAAAATAAAATTTTAACGCAAAAATGAACCCGCACTATTAAACATGAGATCGAAAAAATAAACCCGCACAAAATACAATAAAAAAATGCCTTGCAATAACGCGCGATTCTCATTTAAAGCACACGTAATCCCATAAAATTATATTAAAAAAACCGTAAAACAAAAAAAAACCTTTAAACATGAGCCCAACACATAAGCCCATATAAGAAAAAAAAACTATTAAACATGAGGCCGGAAAAATAAACCCGCACAAATTAAAAAAATAATAATGCCCCGCAACAACGCGCGAAAAATTAATGACCCGCAGTAACGCGCGGATAATCCTGCTTGTTAAAATATTATTAAAACACTATTGATGAATAGTAGCATGTATTGGGCCAAAAAGACAGCATAACAAATGGCCCAATGAGAAAAAAACACATAAAAAGACCCTCGACTTTTAACAATTTAAGATTTTTTTATATAATAAACTTTATTCATCAAATGTATAGCGCATATCTACAGATTCATCTAGATAAAAAAATACCATCGGAATGATCTTCGAATTGCGAACAAAACGAGGGCACTATTGCGATGCTTCTGACATATGTACGATTTTATAAAAATTGTTGAAGTTTAATGTAAATAGAATAAAAAAAAAAAAATTACAAAACGTAACCTCAACTTTTACCTACTTATGACTTTTATATATAACAAACTTTATTTCTCAAATATATAACACATATCTATCAATTCATGCAGATAAAAAAATACTTGCGGAAAAATCTCTGAATTGCTAACAAAACGAGCCCAATATACATAAAACTAATTTTCAAAACGCACCCTGAAGTTTAACCTATTTACGATTTTTTAATAAATCAAATTTTATTTATCAATTACGGAGCGCATACCTACCGATTTATTCGGGGGGAAAATGTTGCTGAAAATATCGTCGAATTGCGAACAAAATGCTGTCGGCGTGCGACCGATTTTATAAAAAATGTTGAATTTTAATATATATATATATATATATATATATATATATATATATATATATATATATATATATATATATATATATTTACTAGTTACGTAACCCGCCCGCGGGGCTTGGTTTGGTTTCGAAAATTTTGTGGTTTTTTTTGTTACTTTGAGGTTGCGAGTGTCTGATCTTTAAGACAAAGTGTTGTATTTTTTTAAAATCGTTACGGTTTTACATTATTTGTTGTTGTTATTGTTAAAAAAGATGGCCTTAGTTTATGTATTGTAGTTTGGTTATGAGTTGTTTTGTTGAATATTGTTTAAAAAGTAAATTACGTAAAGATAAATTAAATATATACATACGGAATTATTTATTTAATGCATTAGCAATGAAAGAAATGTAAACTAAGTGACCATCAATGATGCAAAACCATGTTCAGCCCACAAACAGATGTAAACAATGGCGGTGAAAGAAGCACTTGTGCGTCGTAAACATATACAGGTAGCACTCGTGGAGACTACACTACTATTGGCGGTGAAAGAAGCACTTGTGTAAACAATGTTCCGTAGTAGAACTCTTTAGAGATCAATGTTATATACATATGAATATATGATTGGCTCAGTTATAGTGAATGCATGTATCTGCAAGCAGAGATGTAACAAAATCAAAAAGTAACCATCAGATGTTCCACGAAAGAATCTGCCATAATATGTCTAAGAAACATTAAAAAGTGTTCGTTAGGATAAAAAAGTGTGGCCACAAATGAACCACAAATATAATCAAGAAAACTAACCTCTACAAGTTCATGCAAACTGCTGGAAAGCAAATAGGTGCTTGCCCTTTCCATTTCTTTTTCAAAAGCATCCACCATCTGTAGTTCATTGGAGAAGTCAATCTGCAGGCGGTGACAATAATGAGTAAGAGTAATAATAAGTACTAATAGTGAGCCTAGTTCCAAATAACAATAACAGACAAACGACAACGCGTGAGCAAATAACAAAACTTACAATTGCTATAACTACATCTTTAGCAAGAAAGAATTATAAAGAAGGCATGATACCTTGTATAGGGTCTGTACAAAAAGCTTTTCATCAAAACACCAACTGCTTGTGCACCTAAGCGGAGCTGCAAAAAGGAAATGCCATAGCTTACTTAAAGCAAAAATCACTTTGGCTTACTGATTTTGTTTTATAATTTCAATAGGCTCTTACTAATTTTGTTTTATAAATCCGATAATTCATTGGTACTTTCCAAAATAAGATGGATCCAAGATATAATAACATGGAGAATAAGATGTAGTATTAGTACTTAGAGCAGCAAAAATTAAAGACTGGAAACATAGAGAGAAAATGACAACATGGATTTGGATGTCAATTAGCGATGCCCACATGCAGTTGTTAGAATTTATTAGAGTCAAACTTACATTGCGTTATGAACCACTGTAGAACAATAAGCTTAAATTAGAGGACACAAATGAGGAATGGTGAACACCCTCTAGCTGTGTAACCTATAGCTAGCCAAAAGGGTTTTTTCATATTTTGCCACCATAAAGAGGGGACATTACGGATTGTGAGCACTTTTGCTTGGAATGGAGATCCATCAACGATAATGGCATGTGTTATAAATCCCAGCATGAAGCATCCTAGTGCTGCAACGATTACTTTTGCAATTATGACATAATGTCTTCTTTTGTGTCCACGACATCCCTACATACTCAATACTAAAAATAAATTAATGATTTGCTATTATTTTTTTAACATATATTTTGATGACGATGATAGCATAATAACATTTAGAAAAGAGATATGCACTTTTATATGTGCAACAAGTCAGTGAAAACTCAAATATAATACTATATATACGCTCGAACACCCCAAAGTTTCCAAGCAAAAAATATGGTCAAATAACGCAAAGGACCTGGTATGTATGTTGGAGGGTTATTCGAGTGCCTTTTGCATTACCCTTTTTGATGTCTTGCCAGCACAAAATATACGGGATTTTTAGAAGATTCTTCAGGTGACAATTTGAAGAACTGCAGAGCGATGTATCCACATGTAAATACGCTGCAAAATAAATGAAAAGTTGGTTATAACATCATCACAAGTCTTGATATGTTGACTATTGCATGTTTTATTGGAATTACTGAGATAGTTCACTTGTCTCATTTTTAGAACATAGTATCATTTGGCTATAACCTTCAAATGCAGGTGTAAAATAAGCTGAACTTTTGTTAACAGATCAAAGGAAGATCCATGTTATATAATTATCACTAACATGATCATCATTTAAAAGTTTTAAAGACTAACAAAGTTTCATGTGAACAAACAAATAAACGTTTCATTTTTCTTAACAAACAAAAATCACCTATGGAATTAATATTCCAAGGAATAAGAAATACGATCCCATTGCTTGAAACCTCCATCCCGATACCCTGAGCTTCTAGTGAATGAGACAATAAAAAAACTACCAGCCTTCGTACCAACTGAGATGAAGTAGTCTCGCATGTAAAATATGTATTGTTACTTCTAAACGGTTATAGAAAAATAAAATGAACTAACATGCAATCACATCGTCGCGGATGGAGTTATAATCAAAGGCTGTAACCGGTGAATCAAATCTCGGTGTTGTAACTATTTCTTTGGGTATGCCATTCCTATTGTAGGGAACGGGTGATGGAGCTATAGGTGCTTTGTGTGGCTTAATATATGAATCAAAACAATAGCATTCGTAAATAGAATTAAAGTTGGTATTTTAAACATTATGTCATCAACCAAAAGTTCATAAACACCTACCACTTGTGGCCCACAGGTGAGATCCGTCAAGATAGTTTGGAACTCTTTAACAGACTTTGGATTCGGGCAACGCGAGTCCTGCCAGTTCAAGTTGCGTAGGAAAGTGTAATTAAAAGTGTGCACATCGAGTAATTAAGATATCAGCAGCTGTATAATTTTTTGCAGAAGTACCTCAGGTTGCATAAGATCGAAAGCCTTGACGGGTCAAAGTTAGGAAAACGGCATTTCTTACTTAGCGATGGATGTTTCTGAATAATCTTACCGAGTATCGTACACAACCTAGCCCTCGATCTATCTATGTCAACAAATTCGATAAAGTAGGCGCGCTCCCTGATTTGAAAAGTGAAGCTCTCTTCAGGTATTCCAAACTGCATTCTGTTTGCAATTTTTCGCATGCCCGTAATAGCATACTTGATTTTATAAAAGTAAAATATGTTACACAAAATTATGGCGTCTTTTATATTATGTTTAAGAATGCCATTAAGATACTCACCTCTCCTTCATAAGATGGCCTGTTTCGACCCGGACCAATTCTGACCCGTTTACTCAAACCAACACGACTCACCCATTTTGCAACCTCTGCTTTCAAATAACAACACAGAATTAAGCAATGGACTGCTACATTTGATTCTGTTCCTGAATAAGCCCAATCTGATGCAAAACCGCATATACTAAGACCTGCTGTTTGTAAGAGACGAGTACTAACCGAATCCATATTTAACTGTATTGATGTGACAAACTTGACACTTGGGTGCATTCCAATTATTTCCAGAGTCGGATGTCATGAGGAAATCATCACCAATCTCTTTATCCACCCCTCTACAAAATCCGTCTTAACTTTTTCAGTCCTCTAGCATCGTCAATTCTGGTTTCGTATACTGAACCGGAACCTGCACAGAAATGCTGCCGCTAACGTATGCAAATGCTAAAATACATGTACAGGGTAAAATTTACCTGGGAAAAAGTCTTCAACAGAGGTTTGTTTGTAGCCTACTCTCATCCAAGATCATGACACCACCTGCAAAACACGATAAGTAAAGCAACTAAAATTTACATTAAGCTCGTATCTGCATATGCTATATCTACATTAAATTTTCGAATGCAGTATCATCCTGTAGAAACAGAAAAATAAGTTCATAAGGCACATAAAATTATATCCTTATTTAAAGGGCAGGACCCGTCTACAACTTTAATGAAGACTTTGGAGCTAGACATAAGCATCCATTTCCCTGAAGTTTGTGTGGAATAGATTGTTCAGAGGTGTGCTCTTCCCTATTACAAACACAAACACACACTTGTAACACAATCTCGATAATAACTTTCCAGACACTTAGATGGGGTGCTAAAATGATAACACTGGAAGTTAATGTATCACCATAGCTACGGGATAAATGACTTGGTTTAGAATTATAAATTAAATGCCAAATTAGTTTACTCTTTGACGGGTTATAGAAAGCATACCACTGCTTTGAGGTTCCATGATGGCAATGACAGCGTAGGAAAGCCCGCATTCAGCCATCTTGACTTGCTTGATGAATCTATCAAGGCCTTTGGCATTGAATGTGCCATTTCCTTCTATCCTGCAATGGAATGAAAAACTCTTCCAGCTTTTGAGCTGTCTTCGAAAGATTTTAGTCCGGGTCTAGAAAGATGAAATGAAATAGTGTCATGTGATTTTGCAGATGAAGGTTCCTACAACACCAGAAAGATTTTAGCTTCTTGATTTTAGTTTCAACCGATTTAGTTATATATTGGTTGAGCGATTCGGGTTGCATTTTATCTCTAATAGGAATAGCTTAAAATGAAACAGGCCAATCAGGTCAAACTTAGCTCAAAAGTTATAGAATTACCTGAAGAACTCTTCTCCCCCAACTTCCTTAAAAGCATTGGGATCAATGGTGCATTTACCAATCACCAATATGAGAATGGTGGATCTGATATCTGACGTGGCACCAGGTAGGTTGCTTCCTCCTTTATTACCAACAGATACACCTAACGCAATGTTGTGAGTAGCAGCCGTTGCTAACCACTTCATGATTATTTGTTAGGTAGGTTCCCTCCTCCTTTATTACCAACAGATACACATTTATATGCATACTCTTGAAATTCACACCATACTGTAGTCAAAGAATGATAAGTTGAAAAAATATCAAAGATAACCAGTGTATGAGTGTATGTCAAACTGATGAATTATTTTATCTTTTTCAGCATTTTTCATATATGGAGCTTTGAAGTTTACGGTTTTTTTCTTTCTATTGTAGAGTAGTGCACTTGGAAAACTTTTCAAAATGAAAATCCTACAAAAACGTTGTACACAATTGACTTATAAGACACAAGTGAATTCACATAAAGAAGAGCCATAATGAAGGACTCACATACCTATCCATGTCACTATCAAGAAGGCTCGTAAGGAGAAGCAGTAGACATGCACAAATATCCAAGGTTATCGTCTCTGTAATTCCTGTCAAAAGACTGACTATATCTGCAGTCACCTGCAATCTTTGGATCATCTGCAGACAATATAAATAAACAACAAAAGTCTCCTTTGCAACAATACTATATTTTATTTCCCTTCAATGTATGCGTTACTTAAGATATCCATAACATGCTGATTTATTCAACTAATATTACACATTCAATTTATTATTCACCAATGGAAAAGTTATGACCTAAGAGAACATCAGTTTTATGTTGCAACATTATGTAATAGAAACATGTCTATAAGAAAAACCTACCTTTAGACTCTCGTGCAAACCACATAAAAGGGTAAATGAAGGGTAAATAAATGATATTAGGGTTTGTGGTGATGAAGAAGATGTTTTGGGTATTAGGGTGCATATGTGGTTATTAAAAAGTCACGTACTATTTGGATGAATATGCGGTTTTTTATTAAATGAAGTATATCTTGAATCTTGATATATTTTTAAAAATCAAAACATGGTAACATAGAATGAATCAACATTAATACTGTTTATTATTATTGTTTTTCATAGTAGAACACAAATGGTGACTCACTATACTAATCAAGAGTTGTAAAACCCTCTGCAACCTATAAACTACATCACAAGATTGAACCTGTGACCTGAAAAAACGGATAAAGGACTAACGGTGCAAGAAAAAAAAACATATTTTTTAGAAAAGAAAAAGATAATTAGAAAAAAAATTATATAAAAACGGATAAAGGACTAACATGTATAAGAAAATTTAAAAAATAATTAGAAAAGAAAAAGAAAACATATTTTTGAGTTAATTACAAACGGTCGTTAGTCAAAAAGGACTAACGGTGCAAGAGATGACTCTAAAACGTATGATAATGAATCAGAATTTGAAAGTTGGATGGGTATTGTGGTACTTTTTTGGGTTCGTGTCTGATAATGGCTCAAATGAGAAAGTACATTGCTATTAAATGTCATTAACCCTAAAATAAATTAGGGTTTAAGAAAAAAAAATTATCAGAATGTGGTTTTTTATAAATAAATTAGGGTTTAAGATTTTTAATCAAATTGGTTTTTTTTTAATAATTTAGGTATTAGATCTTTAATCAAATTGGTTTTTTTTCTTAAATAAATGAGGCCGGGTTTCTAAAATAGGGTTTCTTGATAGTTGATATGATTATTGGTCTAAGAGCTTGTGTTTGGGAAGGTTGTTTATGGGTTTAAGATCTTTAACACATGTGTCGTTGTCGTGAGAACCTACTGTGAGTCTTTAGTTCATTACAAGATCAATGTATCCTCTTTTTTCATTGTGTTAAACATCACTTTAGCCTAGTTTTCCTAACGAATACCTCGACATTGCATCCTGATGTGGCTTGCTATGGGTCATATATTAAAGACACAAGATAGAAAAATCAACCTAATGCTTCCGTAAATGTAAAAAGAATTTCACCACCATTTATTTTTTGAATGTCTTTATGCTAAACATGTGTGGACAAAGACGAAATTTTTGGCTAACATGAATGTAGTTTGAGAAGTATGGGGGATGATATCATAGCTTATTTTTCATGTGAGATCGAAAAACAATTTGGACGGTTAGTTCTCTATGCGTGTGTTTACTATATATAGTAAGAAAGAAACATGAAAATATTCAAGAAAGGATCAAGATAAGTTTCGAACCTATTCAACAATATTTTTGAAACTTCAAGATTAATTTAGAAATTTCATAAGAAATA
>BQNB010128949.1:0-19200 GCA_026074375.1 Tanacetum coccineum
GTTCTCAGCCTTTAAGCCAACTTAATCCCAAGCTTTTGGCTTATTTTAAGAGCCTATAAGCTCTTAAATAAGCCCTTAAAGTTTCAGGCCTTAGGAAGCTTATTTGGTTGCTTATTTTTAAGCCCAAACATGCCTCTTGGCTGTTTTTGAGTCCCTTAGGCTGAGGGACTGCTTAATTTTCTTCTTGGCTTATTGAGCTTATTTTATAAGCTCAATTGTGTCCCTTTCAGCTTAATTTGTTAGTTTGATAAGCTGTGTTGAGCTTATTCCCCTTTCCTTGTGCTTTTTGAGCTTTTTAAGCCCAAATTTACACCAACAGTACTAACCTCCAAGTTAGTACTGTTGTGGGTTTAAGCCACACTTTTGCTTATTGAGCTTATTCCATAAGCTCAAAAATTGTTTCCTAGAAGCTTTTCAGGTTAAGTTAATAGTATAGTTTGCTTATTTCCTTTTTCTAGCTTACTTGTCCTAGCTTTAAGCATTTTTAGCCTCTTTAAGCTTTATTTAAGCTTTTCTGGCATAATAAGCTTCCCACAGCTTATTAGGCCTTAAGCCTTTAGACTTTTTAGCTTATTTAAGTTAGTTTAATTCCCTTTTGCTTATTTTAAACCTTAGCTTAGTTTATTAGACCATAAGTAGCAAAAAGACTTAGCATTTTTAGCTTTAAAGCTTCTTAAGCTTTCTGTCAAAATTAAGCTTATTTTTAAGCTTATTCTTTTGATAAAAGTGAAAAGTGCATTTGTTAAAGTTGTGTAGCATAAGCCCCTTAATAAGTTTGTAGTTTTAAGTTTTTGCTAAAAATCACTTTTTAATAAGCCAAAAAAATAAGCCATGTCGTAGGGTTGGTTTTGTACATCTTTGATAGTGCGGGGTTACACGTTTTAACTATAGTGTAAATTTAATAAACTTTGCCCGCCTACCCTTTAGTTTAGATTGTTACACTTTCTACCCTAGAGTTTTTAAAAAAAAAAATAAAAGGGGAAGATACTTGGTCCGGGTGAGCAAGACTCGAACCCGGGACCAAGCAATACATCCCCTTTACACAACACACACTTAACCACTGCGCCCTTGGGTCTTTTTCGTTAAAGACCCAAGGCACTTTGGTTATATACACATTTTGTGTATTATAGCCTAATAAGCTGTCAAGCTTATTTTCGGGCTTATTACATAAGCTGTGTAGTGTTGGTTATTTTTCGTAGGACTCTCATAAAGCCTAGTATTTTTAGAAAAAATTTCAGAATTTTTTGTAATCGTTTAATATTTTTTATAATTTAATTTAGTTAAAAGTTTATTTAATTCATAATAAATACAAAAATTATCAAAAAAATATTTTGCTTTTTTAGAAAATTTTCTTTTGTCATCTAGTTTGTAGGAAAATATAAAAGTTTTCGTAGGGTCATTTTTATAACTCTTCATCTTTTAAAGAACGGGTCCGGGTACGGGTTTTTGTTTTTACTCGTTTTTGGGGTCTTCAAAACCGAACTACGTTTCGGTCTAGTCTTTTTCATTCTTTCGTTATTTGACCGTAGAGTAGTGTAGGATGTGAAAAATTGTCCGAGGGTTATTTTTAAAGATTTTAGGTTTTCCCCCTTTTGTACGGGATTCGGGGTTTCGTTTTCTAGTTTAATTTCGTAATTTTTAGGTTTTTCTTAAACGTTTTAGTCCGTTATTGTTTAAATTGACTTATTCAACTTCCCAAACTCATTCCTTCCTTCAAACTCAAATCTTCGATCGTATCGATTTACCATTCCAGCCTCGTTGGGGATTTACGACCCGGGAAAGCTCTATACTACTTCTCGGTATCATTGATTGTTGGTTTTTACACTTCTTTATATATTTTATATTTTATTATACATTACTATTGATTTCACGGTGTGTGAATTTTTCTCTGGCTCGATCAATTTTTGGCGCCGTTGCCGGGGAGGCTGTGCAAACGTTTATCGTTACGTTTGACCAATTGTTTTTGAAATTGTGAATATTTTCTTTTATTATAAAAATAAAAAAGTACAAAAATATTTTTCATTTCTTTTTAGTATAATTATCAGTATAAAAAACCAAAAAAAAATCAAAAATATAAAAACATTGTCCATAAAAAAGAAAATAAAATTCACAACTTGGTAAAACACCAAAATATAATATTCGCAAACTGAGGGTTTATCATATATGTTCCGGTGAACTTGTTGGTTCCCAAATTCGATCAAAAGATTTAAAAACTTGCCTTTTGTGTCCTCTTACGACGTACGCCCCTCGGAAAGTGAACAATCTTTTATAGTGGGTATAAGGGAGGGTATTTCCTAGGGGGAAATCGACACCGAAAGGAGGAAAATAAGCTCTAGCGCTATTCCTACTCATCAGCCACCATGTGAGTTTACTCTTTTTGAGACGCTAACTGAAGTAAGCTGATTATTTGTTTAAGTGTCCTATCTCAAAAAATTTTTTTTGTACGTAATAATCAATTGTGAAATAATTTTTAGAAAAACCAAAAAAATTAGTGTAAATTATCCTTTTGTTCTCCTATTTTGTGCTTGCGCACTCGTTATCAAGCCCGTAGACGTCGTCAACCACAAGTTCGACAAACTTCTGTTGATCATCTAACCTTGAGAAACCTGATTATCCTCCCATAGTGCGATGGCTGATAAGGTACTATGGCGCAATTGCTCGAAGCAACCCTCCGAGGGTTTACGAGGATGCGATAGTTTTACTGAAATCACCGACGGAATACTTTGAGATCACGCTTGGTCTTTGGATTCTTGTCCAAACCAAGCAATTTTTTATTTGGCCAATGATAAAAAGAGACCCACATTTCTAACATCCGTTATTTCAACAAGATCACTTCTACGATGAAGATTCCGAACGTACCAAATACGTCGGTTAAACTTATGCTTTTTCCCGTTTTCTCTCGATAGGGGCAGCCGGACTTTGGCTAGAAAAAGAAACCCCTCGGTCGATTGAAACATGGGTGATCTTTGTTTCGAAATTTATAACAACATTCTTCCCGCCCTATCTTAAAACGACAAATCTCAGAAAATGAAAATCACGAGATTTCAGCAAAAAATTTGTTGAGAACGTTTTATTGAGGCTTGGGATCGTTTCAATGATCTTTTACAGGGGATGCCCATAATCATGGTGTTTTTAGAATCTGCATCATCTCGATACATTTAATAAATGCCCTAAATTCAAATGATCAAGATTCATTGAACTCAGCTGCTGGTGGTAACTTCTTAGACAAAATGCCTCGAGAATGTTTAAAAATTATCGAGAGCAAGTCTAAGGTACGTCAATCAAGAAACAAAGCTGTTGTAGCTAAAATGAGTACAAGCTCTTCCACCCAAGCAGTCTCATCTGATGTTGCTGAACTCAAAGACATGGTTCGGGCACTAATTCAAGATAGAAAGAACCAAACCCCAGCTTCCGCCCCCGTAAAAGCGGTTGAACAAAGTTGTGTAACTTGTGGGGGAGGTCATTCTTATCAAAACTGTCCAGCACCAATAGCAACATGTACCATGACAATATCCAAGAGTATGTGTTCCCAGGACCTGCGGCAATTTCAACCAAGCTAAATTTGGTTCTCGACCTCGATGTCTCAAACCAAATTAGGACCTCCTGGTTTTCTCAAGTTCAGTAATCCTCATGCAATAAATCAAAACAATTTCAATCGAGGAAATAATTCAATCAAAACAGGAGGAATCAATTCTCTTAACCAAGGTCATGATTTATCCACCTCGGTTCATCAACCAGTAGTTAATCAACCTGTAGCTCATCAAGACCTGCTCCTCAGGATCAAACGGTGTGTCAAAATAGATTTTGATGGTATGTCACATGCCAATGATGCAGTGTTGAGGAAACAATGCATACAAGGTCAAAAACCTGAATTCCCAGATGGCTAATTTGGACTGACATGCTTTCAAAATTTGTTACTGCTATATACTGCTTCTACTTCCGTTCTGGAACTCTCTCGTAACCTGTTACCAACCCTAGGAAAGATATAAAAGGTCTACTACCCGAAGTGGTGTTACCATCCAAAGACCGAAAGCAGTTAATCATTGACAACGAGGTGACACAAGGACACGATGCCTCCTTGCTAATAACGGAAAGCACCGAAGCCGTCCCAAACCTACATGTTGTTCAAATTCAGACTCGTAATCCAAATCCTGAGCCCAATGTTGCTCCTGTTGTTACTCCAGTTCCTAAAGCATCAATTCCATTTCCATCACGAAGATAGATGAAGCGAAAGAAAAGTAACGATCAATCGAGAAATTTTATGAAAATCATTAGAGATCTTAGTTTCGAGATTAGCTTTACCGATGCCTTGATGCTCATGCCTAGTTTGCTACGACTTTAAAAAACAATGATTGGAAACCAAGGAAAAATTAGCGAATTGGAAGGAATACCTTTAAATGTGAAACTGTTCAGCGGTCATCATAACATGTTAACAAAGATACTTGGAGGACCCCTGGGCCGATTTCTGATTTCCATGTGAAATTTACGGGATTACTACATGCAAACGCAGTGGCCGATTTTGTCTTGGTGCGAGCATTAATCTCATGCCTTATTTGTATGTATAAGTCTATTTCTTTCATGTTTTGACCCTACCTGCATGAACATTAGGGGGGGAACTAGCCGATCGTTCAATCACGGAAACCGATCGGTATCGCTGAAGATGTCTTTATAAATGTGGGAAAATTTCAATTTCCAGCTGACTTCGTAGTTGTTGATTTTGAACCAGACCCCCGAGTCCCCTTAATTCTCGGGCGATGTTTCTTGAAAACAAGTCATGCTTTGATAGATGTTTATGAAGGCAAGATTACCCTTCGTGTTGGCAAGGAAGCCATCACATTCAACTTGGACCAAACTTCAAAATACACAGCTGATTACAACCATATGACGGTCAACAAAACGACGTCATCGATATGGACTTGTGATGAAGTATTCTCAAGAGGTTCTATGATTTTCATAGTGTGGTCGCGAGTGGCAATCACACTCCTATTTTTGAGCCTATTGTTTTACTGCTTTCCAACTCTCACTCCTTTCGGGGACAGTGACTTTCTCTTGTTTGAAGAAGCAGATTCGTTTCTTGCTCTAGAAGATGATCCAACTTCATCTGAAGTTGATCCAACTTATCAGGATCCTGAGGGGGACATCCTGATTCTAGAAGCAATTTTGAAACAGTGAACCACCACCCCCTCCCAATTCATGAACATATATGCCTGATGTTAGGAAAGACTCAATACTATGTGAAGCTAAAAACGTTGAAACCTTCCATTGATGAACCTCTAGAGATTGAATTAAAGGAACTACCACCTCATCTTGTTACGCCATTTTTGAAGGCGACAATAAGTTGCACGTCTTCATTGCTAAAGACTTAAAAGATGAGGAAAAGGCAGACTTCTCAACGGTTCTTAAGATCCAACAAGCGGGCCATTGCTTGGATACTCTCGATATAAGGGGTGTTAGCCCAAAATTTTGTACTCACAAAATTCTAATGGAGAGGACTATGAACCCATCTGTGCAAGTCAGGAGATGGGGTAAACCCAAAAATTAACGTGTTATCCCAAATAGGAGGTTGAAAAAACTCCTTGACGCTGGTATTGATTTTACCCCATCTCTTGACAGCCCTTGGGTGAGCCCGGTACACTGTGCTACCTAAAAAAGGAGGTATGACTGTCATCCACAAAATGAAGAGAATGAGCGGTTTTCCTACCTCGATTGGTCACGGGAATGGCGAGTATGTATTGTTACAGAAGACTTATGAAAGCACCGAAAAGACCTCTTCCAATTACCATTCATGGACCAAATGCTCGAAAGGACTAGCAGGAAACGATTAAGAAAAATCATTTTAGGTTTAATTTTTGATAATTTAGGGTTTTTAAAGTAGCGTTTTTACGTTCCCGTTTTCGTTTTAGGTTTAAATCATTTATTGCTTTCGTTTTAGGGTTTTATTCTCTTGTCTTTGCATTTTATTTGTAGAAATAGAATCCAATCAAATCTTTGATCATTCAAGCACGATTATCAAACCGTCTCGACTTTCTAATTCACATCTCGTTGGGGATAAACGACCCGGGAATATCACATACTACTTCCGGTTTCATTGGTTTTCTTGATAATTATCCTTATTATATATTTATAAGTATTTACATATTTATTTATATGTATTAAAAAGGTTAATTTATCTAAATCAGGCGACAAGTTTCAATGTTTTATAAAATGGTATTTTGTAAAGTCAAGAAAAAGTTTTAAACACCATTGTTTCACTCATAATGCCTTAGAAATAAATGAGACCATTTCATCACTTACAATGTCTTAGAAGTAAAGGAAACTATGGTTTCACTCATAATGCCTTAGCAATAGACGAAACCATTACTTCACTCACAATTTCTTATAAAAAGTTTTAGTATTAATTTATAGATCGTTTAAGTAAATGAGCATGTTTGACAGTTTAGTGATTATACGTGCGGAAGGATTATAATGCAATGGTTATAGTCTAGGCCTAGTAATGCAACCTAGTTCTCTATGACCAGGGCTTTGATACCAATCTGTCACACCCCAAAAATATCATAGCAAAAGGTAATCCGAGGGCGTGACTTCATTGCACAAAGACACAAGTCATAAAGAATGACCTCTACATGAGTCATTTAAAAAATTCATGCTCGATAAATACAGTCTAACAAGGACAAGTTTTTAATAGTACACAATACAAATGAAAGAAATTTTTAGTTCACGTCGCACGTAAAGTAATGCATAAAATCTTCATGATGATGAGACCGTAAAAGACTTAGTGGGATGCTTCAAGTGCTAACCATGCAACTAATTAAGAACCTAAGAAATACATGCTAAAACGTCAACATAAAGTTGGTGAGTTCATTAATTTAGGTAAAATATTAGTGTGGACCACAAGATTTCCATGTGTATTTGACTATTATAACGAATACAATATCATAAAAAAATTATTACTATTGTACTAAGCTCATGACACCGAAGCCTTAACGTTACATGTGAACTCTAGTCAGTTAGATTTGTGCCTCGAAATTTGATGTTTTGCCAAAAGACTCCAGTACTACCTTAAATGTAATGTGCCCACTAGCCATATACGAAACCAGAACCTGGACGGAGGTGTCAACCCCAATAGATCTATCCACAACATTCATTCTTACATAAAGTAATTAATGGTTCATGACAGTGGTGACTTCATGGCAATATGGTAACTTAGGCAATATGTAAAAGTTTGAAATACTTGAGTCCATAAGTAAAAATAAGTAATTCAAAACGAGTAAAGTTATAGTTTAAAAGGATTAAAAGTAGGGCAATGAAACTCACCACAAGCAAAGTAATACAATCGGGAAATAAACGCAAGTTAAAAGAAGCACAAGTCTTAACCGAGACCTAATTTAATAATAAGGTGTTTTAGTTTTACAACATGAAGTAAACTAAATGCATACGAGTTTTATAAACATTTTTATCTCCCTTATATACTTGTGTCTAATGTTTTTTAAGTTCAAATTATCCTTTAAAAAATAAGTTTACAAGTGTTTTATAGTAAAAAGTATCCCAAAAATAGTTGCTAAAACAAGTGTTTTCTCGACTTCACGGGGCGGCATCTTACTCATTTTCTACTAAAATAAGATGTTTAAAAATCCTAGGTTGAAGGTTTTTGAGTCATATTTCCACAAATGTAAGCCTCACTAAGTAAATCGAATTTAAAGGGTACATATTAAAAGACACGGAGGTCTTGTTGTTTTCAGGACAAAAACATTTACCGGTTTTGTTTTGGACATAACTTACTTAATATTTATCCTCTCGGGTTGATTCAACTTGTTGAGTTTAAGTTAAAGTATTATCTACAAAGAGTTCAAAAGGCTCAATTACCCAAACTACTCTTAAGGAGCTCATAGACACGCCCAAAGTTCACAACTCAAAACTGTACCACTAATCTGGCAAAAACTATTTAAAAATATAAACGAACCCCAATCTTTATGGCCACCACCAGAAACTTTGTTAACACATTATATTAAAAGGCTATGAAAAGAAATTTGCTAAAAGATTACTCTAGGGTTGCTAACACGAGCACACAAGGCGATATGAAAAACTACCTAGTTTTAGGGTTTGTAAAACAAGTTTTAAATCCATTTTTCATATACACAAGCATATGTAGGTGATATATAAACATCATGTAATGTATAAAATGAATGAAAAACATGTAATTTAAATTCTTACAATGAATGGTGAAGATTGGATGAGTATGGAGTGCATAAACTACCCAAAGTGACTAGAAAACTCTAATTGATACTTCCAAAACCCTAGATTTCCTTAGTAACCCTTGCTTAAACTTCTTGAATATAGTTGAGATTGAGAGTGTTTGAGAGTGTTTAAGTGTGTGTAAAATGATGGGAAAGTGGGTTCTATTTGTATGGCAAAGAGTGATGTAACTAGGCTAGTTAAAATGGAAGTAATGGAACTACTTAGAAACATGGTATTAAAGGGAACACAAGTACATCTTTGGAAAAGGTTATGGCTGATAAAATCACGTGGGTTTTGGGTTCTAAGGGTGTGGTTTTTTATGGTGGTTGACATTGTAAAGGTATGGAAGTTCAAAGCCTTTGTCCAATGGGTTCTTGGTAGGTAGACTAAACATATTATGACAAAAATTGATGGTTTCAGGAGTATAAGAGGGGGATTTATATGTGAAAAGGGGGAGGGAAGTGTGGTTTTGAAATTGTAATAATGTGTAGAAGTATTATCTCAAAGGTGGTGAGGTATTGGGTATGTTGTGCATATAGGTAGGTAATATAATGAAAGACTAGAAAGACTTACGTAAAAGTTGTAAAACCATATGTAAATGACTTGTAAATCATGCTCATGATGATGATAATGTGCTAGTTACATGTAGACTAAACTTTGTCTAGAGACGGAATATGTTTAAAGTTGTTTTTTATAGTACGCGTGGGATAACTTCCCGGTTATAGGTTAAATCAAGTATTAACATTGTAAAATGTTTCAATTTTATAAATAAATATAGACCCAAAATTGTCACTTGTCACAAAAATGTGTATATAAAAGATTGTTTATAAAATTGTGTATATAAAGATATGTGTATAAAAATATGTATATAAAAACGTGTATAAAAATATGTATAAAAATGTGAATAAATTTTAAAGATATTTAAAGTTTATTATAAGAAAACCAAATTTTGAGTTAAGTATAAATGACCGTTAGTATAAAGGAATAACGTTGCAAACGTAAAGGACTAACGTTGCAAATTTTTATTGCAAACATTCGTTAGATAATGAAAAAAAACTAACGAATATTAGTCTCAGGGACTAAACACGTAACAGGTCGAAACCATGAGGATGAGATCTGCAAAAAATGTTTTTAAGAACATGTCGGTGATACCCAACAAACCACATGGACCATTTATGTAACTAACTCTATTTCTCAGTAGAGACCGGTTATTTTCACAAAAACTGGTCTCTATTTACGTTAACATTATTGCCATAGTATGGTAGATCTACTGTCCGAATTTGATACAAAAAACCTCATTCAATGCCATCTTAAACAGTTAAGTACCTACTCAAATTATTTCTAACAAAAAACATCATTCATCAACTTATTATTTACTAATATACATTACTTTTAAAAACTAATGTGTAGGGTCAATTGAAGAAATCATTAATATCGAACAAATTATTTGTAGGCTAGCTTGACTTACGATTCGTTAAAGTAAAGTATTATTTTCAAATATCTTTTTCCAAACACTTATGAATATATAGTTTAACATCCGTCCAATATTAACCTATTAGTCGTTGAAAAAAAATATTAACCTATTAGAGGTTGATCTTGGATTGTCCTGGTACTTTTAGAACACGTTATTTCATTTACGATGTGAATGCTTATTTTAAGATAGAGTGATGCTTTAGAAATAAAATCGATAGCATTTTTCCATACTCCTACGAGTACGCGTTCATACATATATTTTAAGAGTTATGGGGATCGAGTGTTATTTTAGAAAAAATTGATAGCATCTTATTATATATTGTATCTCTTAATTATATTATATATGGATCATTACACGTGGATGTACAATATAAAGCGCTCCCGAATATATGAAAAACCTGTCTGATTTCATGAAAGTTGTTGAAGATGATCGGGTGATGAGTGAAAAACTTGAAAAAAAAATTCCATGTAAAAATGTTGAAAATGGTGTATTATATGTGAGCGCTAAAGAAGTTAAACACCATCTAATAAGAGATATGTTTATGAGAGGGTACACTTGATTTGATTTTCATGGTGAAAAAAGAGTTGCTGGTAACAAGTCTGTTTCTGAATGTAATAAAGATGATGATTTGCCAATTAATAATGATCGTCTTAATTTGAATGACATGTTAGACGACTTGGATGATGATGTTGCTCAAAAGGAGCATGCTAAATTTGAAAAATTATTTGTTGCCGTTGAAAAAATGTTGTTTGGCGGTTTACAAAACTTACCATAGTTTCTGCAGTGATAAAGTTATTCAAGATAAAAGCAGCATTTGGTTAGAGTGATATAAGTTTCATAACTCAATTAGAGTTTTTGCATGCTCCTCGACGATAATAAATTGCCCATTTCACCAAGCAAAAAAACTAATGTGCCCAATGGCTTTTGAAATTGAAAGTATAGATGCATGTCTAAATGATTGTATGTTGTATAGAGACAATGACAAGGATCTTCACGTGTGCAAGGTCTATAAAACATCGAGGTATGTGCAAATAAAACAGAAAGGACCTAACGGTGATGTGACCAAAAATGGCCTCCTGCTAAATTATTATGGTATTTTCCAATCATACCAAGACTCAAGCGTTTATATGCAAATTCCAAGGAGGTGAAATCATTACGCTAGCATGCCAAGGAGCGTAAAAAGATGGAAAAATGAGGCATGTAGCCGATTCTCTTCAATGGAGAAATATTGATAACTCATTTGAAGAATTTGGAGGGGATATTAGAAATATACGGCTAGGACTTAGTTCAGACAGAATAAATCCTTTCGGAGATATGAGTAGTTGTCAAAACA
This sequence comes from Tanacetum coccineum, assembly GCA_026074375.1. Lineage (NCBI taxonomy): Eukaryota > Viridiplantae > Streptophyta > Magnoliopsida > Asterales > Asteraceae > Tanacetum > Tanacetum coccineum. The sequence continues at coordinate 11,043 of BQNB010128949.1, forward strand.
ACTACAATCTCCCACTTTCGTTATGTATGAAATGAAAATACGTCATGATGTCATTATTAATTTAAGGCCCAAGACAACCCAAGAATCACATTGATGTGTATTTGAAACCTTGAAATTGATTTGGTAAATACTCAAATCTTTTAGTTTATGATGATTGGAAATATAGTGCAATGATATAATATTTAAAAAACATAATGGTGTATTTGTAGGTGGCCGAGAACACAACATCTACGCTAATACCACAACAAAAAGACTCATTGCCAAATGCCCAAAAAGCTGTTCAAAAAGACGTTGCTCAAGTAGCTATAAATCAAAGACCAAAATAAAAAACAAGCATTCATGACTGCTCAAAACGTTGCAGCTTAAGAAGCTAAAGAAGTATTAGAGAACATATTGGCTAATGTAGGAGATACCATTGGCCTAAGAGGGTCATTATTGAATGTTGTATATCTCCATTGGATAAGCCATGATGATTTTATTTCAGGTTATGTTGTTGATATTCCTGCTGGTATGTTTGTTGGGCAAGAGGAATCATTTTCTGTGAGTCCCAAACTGAACAGACTTTGCAGCCTGCTAAGGGTGATAGCCAACTTGTATAAATACAGATTGACTATAGAGAATACACTAACTATGAATACTTATTGTATAAGCGGAATCTACACAACAGTATTAAGAAGAACAATGAAAAACTAAACATTTATTTCTATTAATCTGGTAAAGTGATTACAGATTACTAACTATGAGATATGATTGTATGAGATGAGATATATATATTAAACTAATTGTTTTCTCTCTAATGTCGTAATCCTTTTCTATTACGGTTGATGCTAGTGACATTTTAGAAATGTGGACGATTGGATTACTCAACGCAAGCATTATAATGTACTTTAAGTGGTACGTATACTTTTGAATCTAATTCTAAAGTATTTATAATCTTGTTTAAAATTTCTTATTAAAACCTCTTGTTGTGTGAAATTGCTTATATACGGGTTGTTTGGCATTTTTTTATTAAAATTGCTTATTGCAATAGAAATGTAAGCTGTTTTGGATTACATATAGAGTATGGGCTATTTGGGATTGTCTGCTTATTTGCTTGACAGTTTACGATTAGTTCGAGACTAGGAGTTATTCGGGATTGCTTATATAGGGTTTTTTTTATAGATTAAGGATTGTATGTGATTGGTTATAGACTTGGGGTTGTTTGAGATTGTTTATTTATACTAGTTATTGGTTGTTTTAGTTTCAGATTTATCGTATATACTCTTGTTTTTTAGGGGGCTATATAAGTTGATGTAGTCAAGTTCCAACCATTATGGTATATTAAACCTATATTTGATTCAAGGAAGTCAATGCCTTAACAATACTTCAGGTGTTAAAGATTACTTGACGAAAGCATTCAGTTCTACCTATGACATTTTTCTTGCGCCATTTATAGAAAAGTACGATAAGTATTATTTAAAATTTTTAATTGCTTATGTGCGTATATGGTTAATAATTTTTTTTAACTTTGTCAAGGGAACCATTGGGTGTTGTTTGTTGTATTGTTGATCCCACGCCTTGATCGATTCTTTACGTAGTAAAGTGTTTGTTACCTTGGATGAATCCAAAATACATTGAATGAGACTTTTTTGATTACCAAAGTGTGTAATGCGGATCTCCACATTTGATACTGGCTAAGGTATATTAACAAATGAACAATATATCAAATTAAATATGAATAAACCACAAACAGGGCTTGCAATAATTATTAGAATAATACGTAACTCTTGGATTAGTACTAGGTTTACAAACCTTGAAGCTTTCTTCCCTCTAAATCCGTATATAAAACTGCTTAAGCAAAAACAACTTATAATTGAAACTTAAACATAGAGATCTCCTTTTTATATACACAAGGAGTCCTTTACAAGATAAAATCCGAACTACTTGGAAGTTGTTACAATTCAAATACAAGTATAACAGATATACATTCCTTATATATCTCCATAGCATCATTATCATCCAAGTCAGCAGTCTTATGACATCAACAATATTAATCCTTTCTTCTAGCATTATTAAACAAACTCTGAGCAATACTAAGTTTGTAATGGCATTACTAAATCCATTAGAAACTGTTAAAGTTATACCTTGGCAGTATTAACTCTTGTGAAGATTTATTCCCAACAATCCTCCCCTAAACTTGTGATTTATCTTCAAATCCCAAGTTTCTTCTGGATTAAATCTACTAGTCTTCTTCCTTTGCTGATGATTCTTTCAAACATCCTTCTACTTCTGCACTTGAGATCTTATAAACCTTAGAAGTTCAAACGCCTGTGAACTCTCATGATCAACCTCTAATTTCTTTTTCAACATTTTGAAAATCATCTCTTGACTTAGAGGGTATTTCTTCTCTGTCAGTATATGTATGGCTATACCATTCTGCATTAGTAAAATGTGAATACCACAAAAATCATATAAACTCCAGCTTATCACATTATACTCATGCTGATTCTTCCATATCTTATCTTCTTCATCAGGCTCAAATAAAGTATGAAGATCTCCCCAAAGCATCAGATCATATCCTTCAGGTCTTGAAGTACTATACCATTCTTTAACTAATTTGTACAACTCCTCTACATCTTGTCTATCAAAGTCTTCAAGCATCTCACTCAAAACCTTGTAGTTCTTGGAACTGCCATCTCCTCTGAAAACTTGATAATACATGAAATTTTCTGTCAAAGTGTAAGTCTTCCAATCCACAATTGGATACTTTGTAGAGAGAGATTCAACATCTTCTGCAAACTCTTCTCTTGGAATGATATCTAAAAACCCTTTGAGTTCTTCCTTCTCAGCATCTTCTTCCAACTTCTGTTTCTTAACAATCCTTCTCTTTCTAGGAAGAGACTTCTTTCTTTTTGCTCCAGGTTCTTTAACAACTTCTTTCATTTCTTCTTGTGTATCAACATCTTCTTCCTTAATCCTTTCAGGAGACTTCATCTTTTCAGGAGACTTTGTTGGGAAAATTGATTGTAACAGACTTAATACTGGTAGTATAACAGTTAATCTCTGGTAAGATAAAAGTTATTTTTGTTTAGTATTTATTTAATACATGGCAGTACTGAAGTATAAGATCTGGCATATATATAAATTAATTATAAATATAAATAATAAAATTATAAAATTAAAATCACTAATGTTAAGTACTGGTAGAGTACAGACTAGAGTTAGTACTGGTCCATATTTAGTTTATTTCATATTAATTAGTCTGTTTATGTAACAGAATAGTAATAGTTATCTTAGAGATATCTTAGGAGATATCTTAGGAAAGGATATGAATTATCCTTTAACGTTTGTAAAGCCCATTAGTGTGTTTCGCTGTGTTATAAAAGGAACCTCAAAAGCACATTTAAAAGAATTAAATAAAAAACGTTTTGAGAAATATCAATAGAAGGCATAGAGCTTAATACAAGTTAGAATTATCAGTTTCGTTTCTAATACTTGTGTTAAGATTCCGCATTAACCCTTGATAGTTCGTAGTCAGTGTCTCTCATATAGTTGATTGGATTTATCCAAGGTTATGCTATCGTCTTACAAAGGCTAGTCAGAATCCTATACCAAGGACCTAACAAGTTGGTAACAAGCAAGTTGCTCTTGAATATCTAGGATTTATACAAGGATTTTTGTGTGTTTAATTTCTGTTTTGGTGAAAATATCAATAAAATAGAAGATATGGTTTGCATGGTCGTCGTGTTATTGAAGTAGCATAAGAGTAAGGCTGTGATGAATGAATCCACTTGCAACTAAATCAATCGTTGTCAACAGCAGGTAATACGTGACTATTTTTGGGCTGCTGATGGAACTCCTAATTTATAGGAATTGCTTTTTGACTCCTATATTTGTGCTCTATATCTTTGGACGTGCTTTGAATAGCTCCTGATTTATTAGAAGTCATTATGGTATAGATTCGTGGGCTGCTAAATGGTTCTGTTTGATATATTCTGCTTGTGTTCAAATTTTTATGTTGCTAGATGATGAGTTGTTAGTACTGGTTATAATCATGATTAATACTGGTCGTCCATGGTTAGTTCTGCTTGTTCAAATCGGTTAGTACTGGGTGTATTAAGTTAATTCTGTCGTGATTATTGAAAGTTTTCAAATGCAAACGATGTGACTAATGTAGCTATGGGAAGGAAGGAGACCTCAGATTTTGTGACGGGCTTACAAACAGTACATTGACAATTATTTGTCGGCTAACAGCAGGCTTTAGCAACAAGATTCTGGACAAAAAAGTGTTTGCTGAATATGATTATTGGTGATTTTAAAGTCTGCTAGTGTTACTTGGTTAATTCTGCTAGCATTGGCCGACATCGGATGACACATACCTTTTGGTTTATTGTGGAAATAGTAGCTGAAAGACGAATTGATGTAAAGTGGAATTTTAATCAATATGTATAAGAGGTACCCCTTTTTGTTCATAATCACGCGAAGAGAGGCAACGGTACAATAAAGGACTACAGCAGATCGCCAAATAAGGCAGCAGTCCACATAAGAAAGGATGATGCAAAATTATTACACTATAGCTGTTATCTCATTAATAATACTATTTGAAGCCAACACGACGCATTTGGATCTTGAACAGTGAAGAAATTATGGCTCATTTTTGGTGGATTATTTTGAAGAAGCTTGGAATATTACTTAAAAATGATGTTGTGGTTGATTTTCACAGGGTGTGTGTCTTATTATATCTCAAATGGCTTACAACATTTTGAGGTAACTTGTATGTGCTTACGATGGTGTTGACAAGACTTGATGAATCTAGCCAAAAAAAGGTTGGGTACATCGACCTTACTATGCTTGACTACGTACAATGAATTTGCTATCACTTTAAGAGTTTACAGTTGTTTGTGGCTCAGTTCTTATATAGAAGATGGAGGATTTTGATCAAGATATTCACGTCTACTTATATTTTGGTCTTGGTATAAGTTTGATGTCACATGGATAGTGCAAGACATAAACACAAGCTTGGGAGATTCTAACTTCTTCAACATATAGAAGAAGGTAATAACTCATTTTTTATTCAAATGATAATTTGGCTGCTTGGAGCCTACTATTTCGTAAATTCAAGAGATGGTAAACATGTTAAGGGGAAGCTTATTGTTTATTTACCATCTACATGCACTCCTATTTGATTATGACAAAAAAGGGAAGAGTGCATGGATTCAGGGGAAGTTCTTCATCTATATTAGCTTCAGGGGAAGCTTGTGCTTATTGGTTTTAGTAATTATCAACTAGGTGAAGATTGTTGGATAATTTATACTTTGAGTTGATTATAACAAAACATGATTATTAAGACGGAGGACCTGACAAGACAAAGATGGAATAACATTAAAGCTGATTGAAGATTAGTCAAATAGTATTGATGCTCATCTAAAAAATAAAGATTCAACATAATGCTGATTTAAGATTATTCAAATATAAATAATGCTGATTAATACTAGTTTCCTAATTTTAATTGATCAATATCTTGTCTTGTAAACCCCTAAAACCCCTCTAGTATAATAAAAAGGGTTAGGCGTCTAGTATTATAATCTAAAATATAGAGCTCTCAATGAGAGTCGTCTAATATCAAAGTGTGTGTCATGTAATAGTAATAGATAGTCATAGATGAGTCATGAATCATCTATGGTAGAACTGGCTAGTCTAGGAGCAAACGGCTCTTGGTAAAGACTTCTCAAATCCGTTCTATGGTTGACAACTTGCAAATAAGTTGTATGGTTTTCAACTCACCATATCTGTTTAAGTGAAGAGTTGGCTAGCCCACAAGTTTATGGCTTGTGGTAAAGGCTGTGGAAAAACCATAACTAGTCCATAAGATTATGGCTTATGGTAAAGACAAATTGCAAATCCATATTAGATGGTTGACACTTTACCAAAAAGTGGATGGTATATCAACTCACCAAGTTTCATGTACAAAGAGTTGACATGGTTATCAATCCACCATGGAATTTACCTTTTCTAGGTGCCAAAGGATTGACTAGCCCTGAGCAAACGGCTACAGGTAAAGGCATATCAAATCCGTTTATGGCTGTAATGGTTTGCCAAAAACCATATGGTATTCAACTCACCAATGTTTCATGTACTGAGAGTTGAAATGGTTTTCAGTTAACCATGGACATACACCTTTCTGGTGGCCAAAGGACTGACTACTCCAGAGTGAATGGCTAACTGGTAAAGAGACATCAAATCCATTTAAAATTTTCAATGATTCACCTCTCACAGGAGTTAACACACCTGGAAGTGATGAGAATAGACTGAAACTTTATGATTTGATGTACATAATTGTCAATGTTGCTGATATGATGGATTGCTGAAGAGCTTTGAAGAATAGTTGCTGCAAAGATAAAAGGAGAAGACTTGAAGTGTTGCAGATCAAGAATAACTTGAAGAATTCTATTTACAACATCCTCAGAAAGCTTAAAGTGTTTAAAGTAAAGATCAAGAATGTTTTGAAGGAACTTGAAGTTCACAAGTGAAGATCAAGTTAGGGGAGGATTGTTGGGAAAATAGATTGTAACAGACTTAATACTGGTAGTATAACAGTTAAGTCTGGTAGTAATAGTTAGTTCTGTTAGTATTGAGTTAATACTGGCAGTACTAAGTTAAGTCTGGCAGTACTAAGTTAGTACTGGTAGAGTAGCAGTACTAGAGTTAGTACTGGTCATAGTTAGTTCTGTTTATAGTTAAGTCTGTTTATGTAACAGAATAGTAATAGTTATCTTAGAGATATCTTAGGAGATATCTTAGGAAAGGATATGTATTATCCTTTGACGTTTGTAAAGCCCATTAGGGTTTCCTTTGTGTATAAGAGGAACCCTAAGGCACAATGTTAAGAAGTACGTTTTGAGAAATATCAATAGAAGCATAGAGCTTAATAGCAATTTAGAATTATTGTTTCTTCTTCATTCTTGTGTTAAGATTCCGCATTAACACTTGATATTCATAGTCAGTGTCTCTCATATAGTTGATTTGGATTTATCCAAGTTATCTATCGTCTTACAAAGGCTAGTCAGATCCTAAACACAGGACCTACAAGTGGTATCAGAGCCTTTCGAGGGACTCTGAGAAAGAAGAATCACTAGATCACAAACAAACACACTTTTACAATTCTATACAAAATGTCTCAACCTGCTAATGATGAGTTCTCACAACATCTTAGTGATGAAGAATCAAACCATGAAGATGCATCAGACACTGGTGCTGCACCTAAACAACAACAACAGATGATTCCTCAAACAACTGCTATCTCAAATATCAAACTCCCAATTCTGAAGAAGGAGGAGTATGATATATGGGCTATGGAGATGGAGCATTACCTTGAGTACATTGATAATGAAGTATGGAAGGTAATTCAGAATGGAAACTCCAAGAAGAGAATTTCAACTGGAAAGGATGGTATTGTTCGAGTACTTTCACCAGTTACTGCTGCAGAAATTCAAGCTGTTGAAAAAGAGAGGAAAGCTAAGAATATCTTGCTGATGGCCATTCCAAAAGAACATATGAGAAGATTTCATGGAATGGATGATGCAAAAGAGATCTGGGAAGCCATCAGAACTAGGTTTGGTGGTAATGCAAATTCAAAGAAAATGCAGAAGGCTGTTTTCAAACAACAGTTTGAAGCATTTAAAATATCCAATTCTGAAGGACTAGAAAAGGGATATGACAGGTTTCAACAGTTACTTTCTCAATTGGAAGCTCATGGTGCTGAAGTATCAACAGAAGATGCAAATCATAAGTTTCTTAGATCTTTGCCTTCAGCATGGTCCAATCTGGCAATGACAATGAGAACTAATCCAGAGATTGACAATTTATCTATTGATGATTTGTACAATAACCTTAGAGTTTTTGAGCAAGAAATTCAAGGTGCTTCAAAAACATCTTCAAGTGCTCAAAATGTTGCTTTTGTTTCACAAAGCAAAAGTAGCACTAATAAGGTTAAGTCTGGTTTTACTGGTGTCTACAGTACTTGCACTCCCTCTACTTCTTCAACCAATGTTCCTAAAAAAAAGTTCTTGCTGGTTTTGCTGATGAAGTAATCTATTTACTTCATGAAGATTTGGAACAAATTGATGATGTAGACATTGAAGAGATGGACATAAATTGGCAAATAGCAATGATTGCTATT
>BQNB010128950.1:0-19199 GCA_026074375.1 Tanacetum coccineum
TCGAACGCACCCCGGCTGGTGCGTATCAAACGCACCCTATCTGTTGGTTTTATTATTAACCAAACGTACCCTTATGGTGTCGAGACAAACCAAACGCAGCCCTTTGGCTGCCATAACCCAACACACCCCTTTGTGGTGCTGACCCGCGAACCAAACGCACCCGTGGCTGTTTAGAACAGCCAAACGCACCCATGCCGGTGACTGACCCGAAACCCACGCACCCTATGCTGTTACGAACAACCAAATGCACCCATTTCGGTGCTACCACAAAACAAACACACCCTTGTGGGTGTTTATAACCACCAAACGCACCCGTTGCGGTGGCTGTCACAGCCAAACGCACCCCTTGGGTGGCTGGTGGTGGCTGCCGGACCCAAACGCACCCTCGTGCTTTTATCATAACCAAACGTGACCTATGGTTGTTAAACAACCATCCAAACGCAGCCCTATGTGGTGGTGGCTGCTGCCAAACCACCGAAACAACCACCCTTGTGGTGTTTCTTGATAAACCGAACGCACCCTGTTTCGGTGGGTTGACCACCGAAACAAACACCCTACTGTCGGTGGTGACGTGGTGGAGGTGGCGGCGTAGAGGTGACGGTGGAGGTTGTGACGGGGTGGAGGTGACATGATGATGATGATGGTATGGTTGTGGTGGTGCTCGGTGGCAGTGGGGGTAATGATGATGATAACGATGGTGTTCGGTGGAAGGTGGCAGCGGGGTGGCGCGTGGTGGTGGGGATCGAGTAGATCGGGTGATGGGGAGGGTTTTTGATTTCGGTCGGAAAAGTCCGCCGAAAAAGTTTTCCGGCGGCGGCGGCATGGTGGCCGGCAGCGGTAAGTTATTTTAGATTTTCGCCCGGAAAAAGCTCGCCGGGAAAAGTTTTCCATGGCGGCTTTCTAACAGGCAGCAGTGGGTGCGTGGCCTAGATGTTGGCCGGAGAGATGACGGATCATTTGGTTGGCGGCAGTTGGTGGTGGTCGGGAGATGGTCGCCGAAACTTTTTTCGGCCAAGCGGTGGCAGCCGTGTGGCGGAAGTTGTAAGTTTTGGAGAGAGGCGAGAGGAATTTGGGAGTGTTGTATGTGTGTTTTTATAAGAGTAAAATGAAAAAAAATGTATAGTTTTTATATATATATAAAAACTTATAAAGTAAAGTGGCAAGTTACAAATAGATGGGGGTTAGTCTTGTAATATTTTCACAAGGGCCAAAAGTGTAACTTTTGGTAAATATTGGTTCGGGACTCGTTTGGACGACTTAACGAATGATTCAACTCTCGAAACTTGCGCCATTGTTTTTCAATCATTTTTCTGATAAAAATGAGTATTTATATGATAATATTTCGTAAATATTTTTATAACATTTATAAAAATATTCGTTATTTATTTGGTGAACCGGTTACGTCTTGTTCGAAAGTAAAACTAGAAATAAAATTTTTAACCCGTATATTTGCGTTATCAACAAACGTTTTCGAATAAAATTGTTGAATATATTGTTAATATTTTTATTTAATAAAAAGTGTAAATTAAATATAATTTAATTATTTCCTCGTTTCTAAAAATTCTTGCTAGGGCATTTCAGTTCACTTCTGACTTGTTTTTGGGGTCTCGGGAAAAACTAAAAAGTTGTCTGAAATATCGTTTTACATCAAATTGCTTTTAGGGGTCCCGATCTGTGAAAAAGTGGATTTAGTGGTTCGTTTTTGATAAATCTACTATGAATTAATATATATCCTTTTTCGTTTCGAATCAAATAAGTTAAAAATAACTTTCATTTCATACTTGATACTGATACTATCGGCAAGTTCCCTCTTTTCTGCTTCCTCTTGGGTTAAGGGTGTTCCAATGGATGAAGATGGTCTATCACCATTAAAGTACATGATGTTCTACAATATTTTCTTTTTATTCCTACTTCCTTTGCCAATGGTGGAAGATCGGTCTTTGTTTGTGGTACCTCATCAATGTCAAAGTCAAGCAATTCTTCTAAGTTATCAAGGTTTAGGTTACCTTCTTCATCACTACCTAAAAGAAAAGGGTCAAAGTCAGGTTGTAATAGTGCCTTCTCCAAAGTTTACCGCTGCATTGGCAGAACGCAAGAATGATCTTCTGAAAATTAATCCTGGCTCAAATTCGTCTTCTTCAGGATTTATGATGAATTGAACAAAGTAAACTTCCCCACGTAGTAACACCATCAATTCCTTTTTAACCAACTTCTTTCCCTTCCTAACCTCATACTCAAGACAAAGTTTGACTGCGTAGTCGTTTGAGATTAAGTTATCGTTCTTTTCCAAATTGATCTCTCCATCTGATGCATACAAACCATTCACAAAACATTGTGCAATATATCGATCACTATCTTCTTCAGTGTACATTTTGTGAAAGACCAAAGCTTCAGGTTCTTTTTTTTCTCCACTTCCTGCTGTATCTTTGTATTCAGGTGAATCCCAATCTCCTGACCCTTCGTTTCGGTCACTAGAGATCTCAATCACGTCCTTTTCTAGGCACATCTTTCCCATACTCGAGTCCATATTACTTTTAAAACAACATAATATCAAAATAAACATTAGTAGGTTAGTTAGAGCATATATAAGCAACTTCCTACACTTACACAATATTAATAAACACATAGCAATCTCTATTTCAAACAATCCCTTTGCAAAATATGAGTTTTGGGTCTTCTGATTTGGTTCAGACAGAAAAGTGCGGCGGTTTGTTGGAAAAGTGCGGCGCACTTTCTGAAAAGTCAATAATTCTTCTTTATTTTCCAGAAACACCGGCGCACTATAGAATGAGTGCGGCGCACTTCTGGAAATTTTATATCTGATTTTTGTTGAATTTTTCACTTGCACAACTTTATCAAAAAGACTTAAACTAGCTATCATGAATTTCTCAAAGAGGCATTTAACAAATAAGGAACATAAGCAATTAGGTAGACAATTAACCAAATAAGCTAATAAGAAAATATTTTTTTCTTTTTCCATTTTTAAACACAAGTGATATATAAATTTAACAATTATCAATATTGGAATTATATTCCTCATTAAATTACAGATTATGGGGTTTTTGGTTTTTTTTATGGTCAAGTCACTTTTAATTTAGACTTCTTTTCTCAATTAACAAGCAAAGTGCGGCGGACTTTGAATAAGTGCGGCGCACTTCCTGAAGTAGTAACAATAAAATGGTTTCCGTTTGCCAGAAAACGGTACGGCGATTTTTGAAATTTCAGGTTGTAATATTAAAATGACTTTATCAAAAAATGTTTTCAATCCCCGGCAGCGGCGCCAAAAACTTTGATGTGTTTCAAAAGCTTTAAATTTATAAGACTGAAAATACCGAACAATTATATGGAAACACACGGGTAAAGTATAACCCTCGTTTGTAATATAGTATTGTAGGTAAGTCAGGTCGTTCCACAGGAGATTGGCAATTCTAAGATAAAGTCGATAATATTACGAAAAAAGATTATCTTGTAGATTGTCACGGGTCTAAAGATAATGGTCTAATTCAATTAAAAGGCATGTTTGGTTAAGAAACAAGAAATATTATAGATAAACTTAAGTAGATGAATGATTCACGGATGTAGTTATAATCAATTTAAGAATGTTTAGTTGCTTAAAAAGATCGTCTATTATTCATAATGAAAAACCCTTTCGGCCTTTATTTTTAATCATGAAAATGCTTTAAGTGTGATCCGTGTTTGATGATGAGTAATATAAGCTTGCTAAACCAAGTTCGTTAGACATGTGGTTTAGCGTTAAACCTTTTTGTACTTGGGTTAATGTTCGTTTCCTTAGCCAATCCTCACAAGGCTAAGGTCTAGTTGTCATAGACAAACAACTTGGAAATCAACCATTTAATCCGGAGTCTTTCGACCTATATCCGTAATGAATGGTGATCAAACGAAGATTAAAGGATCCAAGTCCAAAAACATCAAGCTCATATTATTTATATCAAAAGTTCATTCAAATAGTCAAGTTTGATCCATAATATCCATATAGTTCCTAACCAAACATGTTAAACTACTCAACAATCATAATAGCAATACATTTAACAAGTAAGATAGATCCAAAATTCATTTTATAAAAAGATGGAAACATGTTTCTTTACCAAATTTCAAGAACAAAGATCCAATCTAACAATTTCTTCTTAGAACAAAGATATAACTGATGTCTAGCACCTCCAACTTCTGAAATAACGGAACTTCACTTGCTCTTTTACCCGGAAAAGATGAAGATGAAGGTTTTACCCTTCAAATCTTCCTAAGAACTTACTCCAACTCTTGGAGAATGATTGAATGTGTTTTATGAACTGATTGATGTTGTTGTGTGTCCTCTTTCTCCTCCAAATCGAGCTCTATTTATAGTGATGATTGGGCAACTCAAAAGTTGCATCATTGATGGCATTTTAGTAACTGACACAGAAAGTGCGCCGCACTTGGATAAAAGTGCGTCGCACATCCCTAATAAATGACTTGCATTAAACACGCTGACAAGTGCGCCGCACTTGACAATAAAACCGGCGCACTTGTGCCTTTAATATCAATAGTCCCTTTCTAGATCCTTCTTTTGACGATTATTAGTTGTAAATAACCAAATTTCTTGCACGTTAAGTCCTTCCTTCCACTTTTAGTCCTGAAACAATATTTACATAACAAACGACCAATTCTTGCAATATTTATTGCGTTGGCAAATATATTTCTCGCATTTATAAGGGATATTTTATGTATATTTGGAGCGTTATCAGCATACAACTGATCAAAGTTTACAACATGAAGATCTCTTGCTTGCTTAGCAGCTGTGACAAACCTACTCCACTCTGGTTAAAGATGATTCACAAACTTCATATTGATTTGCATATTTGACATAGACATCTTGATCATGTTTATGTCATCGATCAATTTAGCATAACTCAGATAGTATGAGTGGATTGATTCTCCAGGCTCAGATGTGAATCTATCGAATTCATCATGTAGCTTTGACTCACGTTCTTGAAGTGTCATCTCTGTGTCTTCCATCAATTCTTTGACCTGATCCCATACTTCTTTTTGTAGTATGATAGTGGTTGATGAGAGTGTAAATATCAACCCGATTGACCCGAATAATTTTTTTTTTTAATTTTTTCAATATAAAGTAATAGTTTTTCTATTTTAAAAAGTAAAAAAAAGAATTTTTTTTTGTCATTCTACTCAAATTCAGGTTGACCCGAACCCGACTTGACCCGACCCGAACCCGATTGACCTGAACCCGAGTAACCCAAGTTTTAAACAAGGTCGGGTTCGGGTATGGTTTTTTTAGCTTTGACCCGAATTGACCCGACCCGATTGACCCGAACCCGACCGACCCGACCCAATTCACACCCCTATTTACTGCTTTGATATCACTGTCGTATCATAACCTTTCTTTGGGATAAAGATCGTCAAGTGTTTGTTTGCCTTTAATATCTGTAACTCCATCAGTATCTTTTGAAGTAATCTTTTCTGCGAGTTTAAAAGGACCTTCTTTGATTGAATCAATTAACATTTCACCATTCTCCTTGCCTCTGATAAAGAGTATAATCTGAGTCTTCCAGCTATCATACATGCCTTTCTCAAGCATTAGGGAATAACATTCTCTTCCATTGTAGCCATTATAGAATCGATTGTGTAGACTTTGTATGAAATGATATTACGGATCATTTTTGATGAAAAGGAAGTGTTGTGTGGTTTGTATGTTGTTGTTTAAGTGAAAAGGTTGTGTGTTTAACTAAACCGTGAATAAAAGTCAAGACTTTATTACTTAAACTTGAAAACCCCTAAAAATTACAAACCTTAGGTTCGGCTAGGGTTTCTTCTTGGTTCGGTTAGGATTGTGACGAGGTTCGGTTAGGGCTCCAAAGTATGGAGGTTCGGTACAAGCTTCTTAGAGGTTCAGTGCCCTAGTTCGGTTAGGGTCCAGGTTTGGTAGAGATGGATTGGTGGTCTTGTTGGTTCGGTTATCCTCACTAGATCGGTGGTCTCCTGTTCATTATCACTAGGTTCGGTTGAAAGCTATGTGGATCGGTTGAGCCAAAAAAAAAAAAAAGGAAAAAAAAAAAAAAAAAAAAAAAAAAATAACCATGTCGGCTGGACCACTTTGGTTTGATTGAGCCTTTTTGAAATACAATAAACCACAAAAGACTTTGTGGAAAACGTGGTTCGCATGTTTTTGGAATGACTTTTGCAACCAAACTAGAGTTACTAGTTTGTAAAACCGATGTGGTTAGCAAAAGTTTGAGTCTTTATCTTCCGTAACCTTTAAAAATCACAACTTTCGTCTTCAAAAGCTTCTTAGAACCCTTGTGCTACAAACTATAGTTACTAGTTTGTATAACCGATATGGTTTGCACAAGTTTGAAGCTTTTCAATCTGAAACCAACAAAAATCACAGTTTTTCACTAAAAAGACTTAAAAGCACTTAAAATCATGTAAAGTTTAAAACTTTTTGATGTTTATTACCTTCAAAACACCTAAGGAAGCATAAAAATTAAACCTTTATGGTTTTTGAACACAAAAAAGTTGAAATCTTCATCCCATGATAAGTATATATAAGCGAACCACTTAAGAAGAAAAAACTAAAACTTTAAAGCTTTAAACACACACAAAAACACTACTAATCATCCTATGGCAATTGATACCAATTGTAAGATATCATAAACCATACACTACACTAATATATTTTAGAGAGAGAGATTAGAGAGCGAGAGAGAAGTGAGACATGGGAGAAAGGAGAGAGAGAGAGGAAGGGTGAGATTCCTAAAGAGAGAAAGTAGAAAGGGAAATAAAGAAAGAAATATTAGATTAAGATGAGGAGAGGAGGGGGGAACGAGCGAGGCCGGGCGGGGGGGCGGGGGCCTGTGATGCGCTTGAGGCAGGCGGCGGAGATGCCCGAGGGGGGGGCAAGGATATATAGGTAGAAGGGAGGGACTAAGGAGGAAAGGGGATTTTACATAAATTGCTAACAAGTCCTTCCCTATTTATTCAACTAATCCCTAGACTATGATAACTAGATAAATGACCTTGTAACTAACAATTTCTGTGTTTCTAACATACATCCATCCTATTTATTCATTCATCTCATTTCATTACTTCACACACAAAACACACACATAAAAAATATTTATCTCTTCCTTCTCTTCTTTTCTTTGGTTTAACCGAACCACTATAACAAACACACACTTTGTGTTTGTTTTCCTTGTTTTCAAACATTAGTTGTTGGTTGCTAGGTAAGTTTTAAATTTATAACTCGGTTACCGAATTTCTTAGCAACACATACGAGCAAGTATACTCGTCCGTTGGTAGTAATAGATTGTATGGTAAGCCGGGATCGTTCACGGGGATTAGTGTGTTTCGGTGATGTTTTAAATTCGGAAATAACAATCCTAAATAAGCAAGCAATGATTAATAAGAAGATTCAAATGATTAAAAGACTACACTTGATTAGACTAGTTTGGGAAATCCAATTTGGTATGATTGTGATGAACATCTTAACATGTTGATTATGAGAATTATATGGTGATCTAATCTATTGTTTTCAAAACCTTTAATCCTCGCCAAGATCTTAAGTGACAAAAACAAGCTTTAAGTTCAATCAATCAATTCAAGACTAGTTCAATTTTAATTTGTTTGATTCACGGTTTATTTCACAAACTTGTTAACACCCACAATTATGTTTCTTGTTAGATCAAATCGCTTAAGAAATGGTCAATACAAAAGGTATCCGATCATAGACAAAAAGGCTATAATTGATTGATAACAATAACCCTTTCGACCTATGATACTCTTATCAATCAATTCGGCTTGATAAAACAATGTCACATGAAACATAAGCATGGATGGATCTTACAAATAGCTTGAAATTGAATTAAAACATGTTATCAATCATAATCAAATCATCATACCACAAACATCATCTAATCAAGTGCATAAGAGCACTAGACACTCATAGCAAACAAAGACATAATTCCAGAAATTATAGCATTAGAAAATATGATTAAAAGGTCTTAAAAAGTTTGTAAAAGATTTTAAGAATATGAGGCTTTGATGCCTTGAATAATGATGATGAATTCTTGATGTTCTTAACCTCCTAAAGATGGCTTTCTCATTCTTCTAACTTCTGGGATTTTTCTGGGTTTCTAGGAAAGGGTTATGGCTTTGAGAGAGAGTAGAGATGGCTACTAAAGAGTAGTAAAGAGAATGGTTGAAGGGATTTTTTGTTGTGTGTGAAAACAATAGCCAAAAGGGTCCTATTTATACTACTAGGAAGGCCATGGGGTCATAAATGCTAAACGTGAGGCCAAAGGATCATCAAATGCCAGGTACAAAGGGTCTAGATCCTTTTTAATCGTTCATGGAGCTTCAAGATGAAAATGGAGAAGATGATCGAAAGTAGCTGGGCGGCTCCTTTTGCCTGTCGGCCGGCTTCTCCTTTTGCATGTCGGCTTCTTTCACCTGCCTTGCGGCTTCTCCCACGCTTCAACATACAAATCTCTTGATTTTGCGTTTAAGCTTCCCGTTTGAGTTGTGCTTGGTCGTGGGTCATTATTCTTCAATATAACTTCATTTAGGCTCTATCTTGGGACATGGAAGCTTAAATGGTTTGTTCTTTTACTCTTGAAATGCTTCCGAACTTGTTCTTGATGCAGGATTCTTCGTAGTCGTATAAAACTTGATTTATTTGTCGTTTCTTTGTCTTTTTCTCGCTTTTCCTGTACTTGGCTACAAATAGACTTGCAAACATACTTAGGTACAATTAAGTAACAAAACCATAGATAAATAACCAAATAACTTATACAAAAGTACGGATAACGCTACTAAAAACATACTTAATTTGAGCGTTATCAAATCCCCCCACACTTAACCTTTGCTTGCGCTCAAGCAAATCTAGAATTAAAGAGAACGAATCCACATGGTACATGAGAATGATTAGAAAAATATGATGCAAGTCTACCAAGTACAAGTACGAGATAAGACTCATCGTTTATGCTTTATTGGTGAAAAATAGAGATGTTTGACAATACCCATTGATTTTCTTGCTTGATTCACATTTCTATGCACCTCACGAAAAAGAAATGAAGTATAATTCACTCATCACTTATTTTATTATTTGGTAGAGTAAGTAATAGAAATCACACTCATAGCTCAATCATGACTAAATTTATTACCATAAGCTTGTACAAGAAACAAAACAATACCGATGGGCGTAAACACCAAGTGTACACATCCAAAGAATATCGGGTTGTATTGTTTAGGCTTCGGGTTCAGTGGGTATGGATAAGGCATGGGAATGTTTGGAGTTAGGTGTGTAACCAAGTAACATAAGTCAAAAGTCTACAAACCAAGCGTCGCTAGCTACCACATTCCGCTATCCATATGAATTTTAAATGATGCAACACTTTATTATATATTTTTTTCCTGTATCACGTCTTAGCACATTGGCTAATCGATACCAGTTTTTATTCTTCTTCCTTCATCTTCATATTATTAAGCACATTGGCTTTTATTCTCTTTTTTTTATATCGACCAACCTCCGATCGACGATCATCATAAACCTGTAACAAACACAATGTCATAAGACATGGAGTTATCAACTTTCTCAAAATTCATAAGGATTTCCCACATAACAACCATCGATCCAAGTAGCTAGCAACCAACCAATAGACTTTGACTAGGGTAAGGCTAGGCTAAATAGTGAATATTTTCTTTGGTGGATTTATCAATTAAGAACAGGATGGCTCAACATGTGTTTCTGAGGGTATCTAGTGCTAAAGGTAAGCACTAACAAATGGGTCCATGTAAGTGGTTGACAAACCGAGGTGGTTAGCACAAGGCATTAAATTATAAACGGAATGCCATTTGATTTAATTCCTAATTTGCTTCTTTATCACGCACATACACTTATTATCACACAAGTGTGATCTCACTGCGGTTTCGTAATGATTTACAAGCACAAGTTCTCATAGCAAAAAGATCGAGCATAAAAGATGTACGCTAGATATGGAACAGGCTCAAATCCTCACGATTTTGATGGAAGGGCTATAATATGTGCTAGCAAATATTATCGATCCCATAATGGACTGCAATAATAATCAGGACACATCTCAACTTTTCAAGATTACAGATTTTACCAGTGGATTAATCTAGTTATTCTAATATATTATCCTAAAAGTGTAAAAACAGCTAGATCATGAGGGCAAACAAGTATACAAAAATTTAAAAATTAGCCCAAAAATATGAAAATTTTAAAAATCGGTCTTGTTTTTCCTATTTACTCCCCCCACACTTAAGTTTAGCATTGCCCTCAATGCGACAAAACGAATCAAATAATAAAATAGGGAAATAAAAGTAAGAGAAAAACTAGACTTCCGGTTATGAGAAATAGTACTTGGGCTCTATATACTTCTTGCATCATCACCTGCAGTAATCTTATACAAAATACGAAATGCATAATATTTTTGGATTTTTGTTTGTTTTATAAAAGAACGTAATGCTACACCTCCACACTTAAGCTTGAACATGGGTTAGATAAAATTAGGGTGTGAACATTGAGGATAAACTAAGAAATAAAATACTGAAAATATTGAAAATACACGAGTTGCCTCCCGAGAAGTGCTTATTTTATTAACTAGTCATCAGCTGGACTCGTACTCCTTTTCACTTTTCTCTGAGTGGAATCTCCTCACTCGGATCTTCTCTGACGTAAATAATATTTCCTTTAACTATTCCTTTGCCAGTTTTGTCCAGATCATACAGCTTAGCTTCGTTGGAAGTGTTTTTCACTACGTTGTATATGAATGGTTTTTCTGCGGCCCATGGCATGATTTTGCAATAGTCTTTTAGGAACGGTGCCATGAATGGAATAGCTTTCATTTTGCCTTTTTCAAACATGAGGAGAATTTCCTCACTTGACAACTCATTCAATTGCTCCTTATCATGGTAGAGTTTAACACGATGTCCATTGACAATAAGCTTCCTCCACGTTTGTCATATAACTCAACATATCCCGATGGAAAACCATGTTTGACCATGAATGGTCCGTACCATTTTGATCTGAGTTTTGGAGCTTTGAACTTGTATTTTAAATTATATAAGAGAACTTTGTCTCCGGCCTTGAATTATTTTTGGATTCTAAGCTTCTTATCATGATAAGCCTTATTTTGAGCTTTGTGGAGTTTGGAATTCTCATATGCTTGGAGTCTTAATTCATCGAGTTCGTGCAATTGCAAGAATCGTTTTTCTCTGGCAATTTTAAGATCAGGATACAGCTTCTAAGAGCCCAGTAAGTGCGGTGTTCGATTTCAAACGGCATGTTTTCCCATACAACAATCGGTATGGAGTAGTTCCAATCGGGGTTTTATATGCCGTACGGAATGCCCACAAAGCGTCATAAAGTTTCCTTGACCAAACGGAAGGATTATCCTTAACCGTTTTCTCGAGAATTCTCTTTAAGGCTTTGTTGGTGTTTTCGACATGGCCACTGGTTTGTGGATGGTAATCTATAGCAAAACGATGATGAACTCCATATCGTTTTAAAACTTTCTCCATTTGTTTTTTACAGAAGTGGGTACCTCTGTCGCTTATCAAAGCTTTCGGAATACCAAATTGAGAGAAAAGCTTTTTCAAGAAATTGATTACAACTCGTGCATCATTGTTGGGTAGAGCCTCAGCTTCCGCCTATTTAGACACGTAATCAATAGCAACGAGAATGTATTCGAACTTATAGGATTTAGGGACTGGTCCCATGAAATTAATTCCCCATATGTTGAATATTTCACTAACATTTATTTATTTTTTTTTATATTTTTTTGGGGGGTGTTTTTTTTTTGTTTTTTTTTTTGTTTTTTTTTTTATATTTGATGCTATATTGATTACATCTACATCTTTCGTGAGATGCTACCAGAATGCGTTGTGCAACATTACGTTTTTGAACTAGAGTATGAGCTTCCTTGAAAATTGTTGGCTAATAGAAACCATCATCAAATACTTTCTTTGTTGTGGTGGAAGGACCATAGTGTCCCCCAGTTGGGTCATGATGACATACATCAAGAATTGTTTGGGTTTTGGAACCATAAACACATCTCCTGATCATCCCATCGGGGCATATTTTGAAGAGATACGGTTCGTCCCATAAACAATGCTTAAGTTCCAAGAAGAACTTGCATCGTTGGGCGTAGGTTAACCCTTTTCTGAGAATCTTCCCAACTCGATAGTTGGCAAAATTAGCGAACCATGGAATTTCTTCTTCATCGTTCGATGAGACATTCAAAAGGGTTTCATCAGGGTAATTATCATCGATATCTTCATCCCTTAATTCCTCTATATTTGGATTTTCAATTCATAACAAATGGTCTTGTGCGACATTTTCTACTCCTTTCTTGTTTTCGATCTCGATGACAAATTCTTAGAGTAGTAAAATCCATCGGATAAGACGCGGTTTAGCATCTTGCTTAGCAAACAGATATTTCAACGGAGAGTGGTATGTGAAAACAACGACTTTTAAGAGAACAGGGTACGATCAAAACTTATCAAACGCAAAGACTACGGCAAGCAGCTCTTTCTCAGTAACCGTATAATTTTGTTTTGCGTTGTTTAGAGTTTTGCTGGCGAAATGGATAGGACAGAAATGTTTTCCTCCACGTTGTCCAACCACAGCTCCAACAGCAAAATCGCTTGCATCGCACATACGTTTAAACGGTTGCGACCAATCTGGTGAAACCATAATCGAAGCATTCGTCAACTTTTCTTTGAGCGTTTCGAATGCCTTGATGCATTCTTCGTTGAAGTTAAAGACTGAGTCTTTTTAAGAAGTTTCGTTATCGAACGGGAGATTTTAGAAAAATCTTTGATAAATCGGCGATAGAATCCTGCATGTCCTAGGAAACTCCTAACAGCTTTGAAGTTAGTGGGTGGTGGAAGTTTGGCTATTACATCAATTTTTGCCTTGTCAACCTCTAATCCTGCACTGGAGACTTTTTGACAAAGCACAATTCCTTCTATCACCATGAAGTGACACTTCTCCCCGTTTAGCACAAGATGGGCTTGTTTGCATCGAATGAGCATTTGCTCAAGATTTGCAAGACAAGAATCGAATGAATCTCCAAATACTAAAAAATCATCCATGAAAACTTCCATGGAGGTTTCAAGCATGTCTTGAAAGATAGCGATCATGCACCTTTGAAAGGTTGCTGGTGCATTACAAAGACCAAAAGGTATATGCTTGTAGGCGTAGGTTCCATAGGGACAGGTGAATGTGGTCTTTTCCTGATCGGCAGGTTCGATTGGAATTTGAAAATATGACAACCCAAGAATTTCCGTTTAATAAGTTAGCCGTTTCTGTATAGTAATTTAAATTTTTAAATGTTTCGTTTAGCTTTACCGTTTAACCGAGAAGTTGTTTCATTATTATCTGAGAATCATCTCAGGGAGCGAGCCGGGACACCAAACGTTGTAGTATTTTGGCAATAGCCACGTTTTTATGTTTTAAAGCAATATTTAAAATTTCATAATTTTCCGTGTTACCGTTACTCGTTTCGTTATTTACGTGATCCGTGGAATTTAACTACACTTTGTTGTGCATGCATGCTTGGAAATTAATTCATCAACTAGCACTATGATACTAGAATGTGGGAAATTATTTTGGTCCCCCTTTTTGCCTTGATCCAACCGAATACACATACATATACATGCATAGGGTGCCAAAATTTTGAAAAATATGCCTAGACAAACTTCCATCAAATAGGGAACAACCTTGTACCATGAAAGCTTGTGATTTGAGGATCATTTTGGTCCCCTTGGCTCTCTTGTCTTGATTTCGGTACACACACACACACACTAGTAGTGTGTGAAGTAAACATTTTGGTATATAATCCATATCATATCCATTTATTCATTCATAACACACACTACTCTTTCTTTCTTTTCCTCTCTTTGCCGAAACACCAAACACACACAAACCTATTTGTTTTTAATCTTTGATCATCCACTCGAAGATATATTGTTCGTGTTGATTGTTAGTTCATCTGGGTAATTTATAAAACAACGTTTGGGTTGTTTTTGATTTCTAATCCACCTTTCGTCGTGTTTCTTTGTAAGTCGTCTTTACTTTTTCATAAATAAGTTGTACTTTTGCATTCGTATGATCATTTCAAACAAGGTGACAAAGCGATCGTGTGAAAAATCATTATCTAGTTTTCTATAAAACTACAAGTCTCAAAGTTTAATATTTTTGTTTATAAATGAAGAAAATAAAAAAGTAGTTGTACTTTTGCATTTAAAAGTTCATTGTGACTATGTTGATATATATATATTGCTATTACTACGGCTATATCGATTATTTAAAGATTTATCGTATGTTGAGTTAAATATTGTTGGCGAAAAGATTAAGTTAGAGGTTGAATTAGTTGTAAGCGTAAGTTGAATGTCGAAGAGGTTTAGGTTTAGAACGGATTTTTTGCAATATTTGAGGTGTTGTCGAAAATAGATCGGTTATACTTTCGAGTAATAAAGATGTACCTTAATAAAACGGATATTTTTCCGAGTCAAGGGGATAAAAATGGAAGTTGATATTTTTAAAAGGTCTTGCAAAAGTTCGTAAACTTAAAAAATGCGTAGAAATATACCTTTTTATATCAAACTTATTGATAAAGAAGTATAAAAACTTGTAAAGTGCCAGTTTAGGTCAAGCATTTTTAGTATATTGAGTCAACATTGATGTGTCGAAATGCACTAAAAGACGAAATAACCTAAAAGACGAAATACAATAAAAAACAAAATACACTAAAAGACAAAATACACTAAAAGAGGAAATACACTAAAAGATTAAATACACTAAAAGAAGAAATACACTAAAAGATAAAATACACTAAAAGACAAAATACACTAAAAGACGAAATACACTAAAAGACGAAATATTTTCTAAGATGTTTTGAAGTGTCGAGACTTGTCAAAACTTATAACTTTTGAAAGTACGTTTTAAAAAGGGATACGCCGTGTCTACTCGTGCTCGGATGATCAGTTCTTGCGTTAAGCGTTATTCGTTGTACATCATTCTTAAACGACGACTATATGATAGGTTGTCGCTAGAACCGTGAGATTCATTTTCACTTGATTGATTCCTTTTGATCCCTACCCTAAAAGGTATGAGATCATAGCCCCACTCTATTACTCCGTTTTGACGTAAATGATTTTATAACTTGGGTGAGTAACATTGCTGTTTTTAAAAACTAGACACAAGTACTTTGCGGAGAATATTTCCCTGTCTACTGTTGCTAAGGTAGCGTTTTAGACCACTACCGCCCCACTTAGTCAAGAATTGTCAATCTCTTAACTGGGAGGACCGTCGAGGAGCGCGAGTGTTAGTAAATAGGACTATTGGGAAACCCCCCCTAATTATCCCTACCCGTAGTGAGTAGCGCTCACTACCCACGGGTCTACGGATATATAAACCATGTCGAAACATAAGAAGGTAGACCATGGTCAGTTACCTTGGGGGCTTGTTTCAACCTAGCAATATACTATGCTATAAACGTACTTAGCTCGTGTCATGAGCTTAGCGCAACGTACATTACTTGTTTTATGTGAATTTTGTATCTGTTATAATAGTTTCAAACGTGTTGATATCCTTGTGTTCCACTTAATAACGTATTGAACTAAACCTATAAATTTCACTCAACTTTATGTTACGTTTTAACAAGTATTTCTCTCAGTGCTTAGCATAGATGTTTTGATTGTACTTATGTGAAGCTATATTTCCTGAACAGGTTTTACTCAGAGATTTATCTATGTCTAATAAATACCGTTGTTGAATTTATTAAGCTTCCGCATTTAACTTTGAATCTTATAAATTTAATCGATGAAAACTTAATAAAAGCGTAGAGTGCTTTTCAATACGTATGCAACGGTGTTTATTTTCAAACCGTACCCTAGAGGTCGTTCTTTATGCTTTGTACTTGAAGATGGTCAATTAAGTCACCCTCCAGACCGTATTCCGTCCAGGCCCTGTCTGGGGGTGTGACAGTTTGGTATCAAAGCCAAGGTTAAAGAGAACCAGGTAGTATAAACTATCTGGACTATGAACTAAATGTGTATCCTAACATGATTAAGTGCCTACTGAACCTTACTTAAGTACGTATCATAACTAAGTCCTACGAAATAAATATTACATATTAAATACTAAGTATATCTAATATTTCTAAGTGTTTCTTATTTCATCCTATCATGACGTGCTCGATGACTCATTCATTCATTCATTCACTTTGCATTCATTCCAGTTACCCATTTCACCCATTCAAATTTTTTGCCTCATGCATGGTTGAAATAAAGATGATTTAGTATGAACTTTGCTTGTATGGGTTATGGCAATTTCATTTATCATGATTTCTTTCGTATTCATTAGAGGATAGCGTGGGACACCTGCTGAAGCGAGTGATCATGTTCGGTACTAATCCCTTACTACTATTCCTGACACCATACTAGGTGATTAACCACCGCGCTACTCAGACTGACACACTATGACACCACAGAGACACCTATCATAGCACCTACTATACCACCATCCCCAGACTATACACCAGCTTCTCCTGATTACTCACCTGCATCTGATTCAGAGTCTGATCTATCTGAGGATCCATCATCAGACCATATACCACCATTACCAGCTATCTCACCATTTTTATCATCGGATGATGACACCACAGACAGTGATACACCAGATACAGAAACACACAGGGGACTAAGACAAACACCAAGCACATGGGACGCCAACCATCACCTACCAATGGTACGCCTTTCACTGAGGATTATCCACTTTCTACCCAGAGATCACCTATCATACCTCGTCGTCAATTAATACCTATCACCTGGACAGCCTATCCTCATGGTCGACCGTACCGCTACCATCTTAATGGCCGATACACATGAATGACAGTGGGGGGAGGAAGAGGTTAGACTGTTACCCACATCATCAACTTGCAATGAGACATTCTGCCGAACAATCTTCTTTAGATTCTTCATCAGAGGCATCACCAATTTTACATTCGGATGCATTCATCTAATCCAACTATGAACACCATTGTCAGATCAATTCTATACCAATTTAATCGATACTTTCTGCGGGGCCATCTCGCAAGAGACGTAGGTCCCCCATGACATCTGTACCTGCATTATCACTTGTATCCGGAGCTTTATCTCCTGTCCGTCAGATTTGATACCATCGCCTAAGAGGTTTTAAGATTCTGGTTATTGGAAGATTAGAGGTTGATCATAGAGAATTAAGTTTGAGGGAATAATCTATTGTCATGGTTAGTAATGAGCTCACTTAGAGCAGGATATCGATCCCGAGATTCAGGCAGAGATTGATGAGTGTATTGCTTACGCAGATGCTCTTATGGATAGAGGTATTGGATGCTAAGTTGTTAGTTGAGGTATTGATCGAGATGTAGCAAAGACGGGTATGAGATTACCGTTTGAGGCAGAGTTGAGAGGGTTATGCATCCTGGGATGCCAAGGATATTCATGAGCCTGCTCCTGTAGGGAGCAGTAGAGTCTACTATAGAGACATTAGGAGATTTATTTACAAGGTTCCATGATCACACTATATGCTATCCCAGTCCATCGTAAACAGGCTATTGCGAGGAGATCAGAAGAGAGCATGGACATAGGATATTGTTGGGGGTTAAGATCGGCAGTTATTGCGTTGACTGAGAGGATTGTCTGATTTGAGAGGGATAACAGAGGCTTAGAGACACCGAGAGTGATGAGAGTCGAGAGTTGACCGCCTCAGCGCGGCATGTCCCACTAAGCAAGAGAGCGGAGGCAGATACGACGTCTTCGATTTTATGATCGAGTAAGAGTTAGCAGATTTGATGCGTGTGCTAGGAAGCACATGGGCTACCGTCCTTAGATATGTTCATTAGTATTGCAGCATTGAGTAGTAGCGTTTAAGTAAAGACCGTAGTGTTAGCACTTGTCTTTTCTGTATTTGAAACGTTGTGATGTAATCACAAATGTAATGATGAAAATGAAATTGATATTTATCTATGATATGATGTCATGATTTGATTTACTTATGCTCTTGTGTCATGCATTATAGGGTTTCCGTGAATATATTTCGATCATGTATTTTCTATGTGAATTAACCGTAAATTTTATTTAACACCGTTAGTGATCTCGCATCACCTAGAAATCTTACCAAGCGTTATATTGTTGTGTTGTAGGAAGATGCCTAACACACGATCTGGAGCGTCTATGACTCATGAGGAGGTTGAAGAATTGGTTACCCGCCGAGTAGCTGAAGAGATGGAGGCTCGTGAAGCCGTGATGAACCTTGAACCCATGAATGAGAATGGGGATGAACAAGAAGGTGGAAATGGAGGTAACGGAGGAAATGGAAATGGAGGTAACGGAGGAAATGGAAATGGAGGAAACGGAGGAAATGGAAATGGAGGAAACGGAGAAAACGGAAATGGAGGAAATGGACACAGGAATGGAAACCATGGTATGAACTATGGAGGTTTCATGCCAGTGGCTAGAGAGTGCACTTTCCAAGACTTCTTGAAGTGCAAGCCACATAATTTCTCAGGAACTGAAGGCGTTGTTGGATTGACCCGCTGGTTTGAGAAGATGGAGACTGTGTTCAATATCAGTAATTGTCCACCGAAGTATCAAGTGAAATATGCTACATGCACACTGCAGGACAGTGCTTTGACCTGGTGGAACTCTCATAAGAGAACCATTGATGTTGAGGCTGCATATGCCATGAATTGGGTTGAACTGATGAAGTTGATAACAGAAGTGTACTGTCCAAGGAATGAAATCCAGAAGATGGAGACTAAATTATGGAATCTGACCGTAAAAGGAAACGACTTGACTGCTTACACACAAAGGTTTCAGGAGTTGATTTTGTTGTGTACTAGAATGGTCCCTGATGAAGAAGACAGGGCGGAAAGGTTTATTGGAGGTTTACCGGACAACATTCAAGGAAATGTGATTGCTGCGAATCCAGCCAGACTCCAAGATGCTATACGCATTGCTAACCAATTAATGGATAAGAAGCTCTAGGGTTATGTTGCAAGGAGTGCTGAGAATAAGAGGAGGATGGAAAGTGATAAATGCTTAATTGTATATTAAAATTACCCGGGATTTTGCCAAATAAAAGCAAGAAAATGCCAAAAGAATAGAAAAATGTGTGC
>BQNB010128951.1:5466-19199 GCA_026074375.1 Tanacetum coccineum
GAGATTCTATATGAATCAAACTTGTGATAACTGGATATCGATTTGGTCCAGTAAATGAATTGACTGTTGATGAATTTTGATAGAAAGATTAAAACTCCCGATGTGTTACAAAAACGCTTTTACAAGTAACACGTCGATTGATTTTTAAATCAATTTTCTTGATTATCACTAACGTAAACCTACAGGTTAAAACGGTGGTGACGGTATCCCAATCAACCAAACTCGATTCATTACCACATATTCATGCTTATTCTACAAAGACAAATAATTATGAAAGCTCAAGATTTAAAGACAAAGACTTCTTTAAACTTTGATTTGAAGCTTTCAAGATGAGGCACAGTATGAGAATGTTGGTCAAACACTCAATATCGCAAGATGGCATAGACGATAAAGACAATGACGAAGGCTCAAAGTCAAGATCGCAAAGCATGAAGGAACAAGCCTACAACAAATAACAAAGAGAAAGACCAAGACCACATGAGCTTAACGACAAAAGCAATCTCATGATCTCATGAAGGAGTGTCATCAATGAACTCACTTTGGGGGAGATTGTTAGCCTCAAAATATCGAGTCGAACATGAAGTTCGTTCATTATGTATTTAAGTCTCGGTCAATAAATTAGTTAACGTTGTAATAGAAAAGTATTGGGAATCGGGCTCGATAGTTAATCTAATATTGTATATGTTTCGGGTTTAATCCCAAGCAAAACCCGAGCCCGGGTCCTAGTCAAATATCCCGATCGTCACTTAATGTGTCGGGGTATATATATATATATATATATATATATATATATCTTTTCCACTTGGAAAAGAAAGATATAACTTTTTCATTTCTAAATAATATCTGTAATTCTCTCTCAACTCTCTCTCTTCTTTCTCTCTCTAGAAATCAACTCTCTTTCTCTTTTCTTGATCGATTCGTGGTTGTTATATGGAGTGGAAATGGTAATCGGGATCCAACAAGTTCTGTCAATACGGCGTATTCATGAATATGATACGGTGTATTCAACAGACTGACCCGTATTCATATACTTTTTACAGGTTTCTCAATACGGCGTATTCTAGTTTATGGATATGGTGTATTGGTCTCCTGTACAGTTTATTTAGCTTATTTAATTAACCGTAGATACCCAAGATAGGATTTTGCTTGTTTTTCCTATATTTTGCACAGGACCTCAATGCAAAGATATCGACGAAGTTGGTGAAGTATCAATCATCTAGAATCCTATGTGTGATTGTAGTCATGCTGGAATACACACGCATTTACAACACACATCCTTGCTCATAAACTCAACTTGGAGAATCGACCGAGTAAAATATCAAGGGAGTTTCTCATTCTAATTCTTTTAATTCCTGTTTTTAATGTACTATCTATACAACGAGGACGATGTATAATTCAAGTGGGGGGATGAGAATTAGAATGTATACTTTTCCTATTTTTCACATAAAATGCTTAAATTATGCTCAAATTTTAAAAAATTTCAAGCATACTTTTGTGAAATTACTTGTTACATAACCTGCACACAATAACCCTTATTAGATATTGTGAGGATTTAACCTTATTCGTTTACAAATGTTTACCCAAATTCCACAAAATATGAGTGTGCCGGTGATGTTGTAGACTTTAGAACTTGGCTTGGTATATCTATTCGAGACCACAATAATGAGTACTATAGATTTAGATGGAGTAACTTGTTTAAATTGGTAAATTTCTAGGATTACACCGAAAAAGCCTTTATATGTTATTTTATTAACTAACTACACTAGTTAGTTAAATCCCCGTATAAACCCTTTGTTTACTCTCATCTTAAGAGTAAGATATCCCTAAAAAACTAATAGAGCCAATCCTTTAGGAATAACACCAACTGTTTGTTTCGTTACACCTTTACACCTTAGCCTACCCTGTTAGATTAAGTCCATTTATCAGTTGCTAGTTGCTTAAAGTGTAAAGTATGTATTTCCTGAGTCTTGTGTCAATTTTCTATCTTGGCACGGTTGGGAAGAAATTTGCACATTACAAATGGGAATGTATAAAGTAGTCAAAACTCATGAATTTTTACTACCAACACAATTATTGGTACGTCCGAAGAATGAAGAATTATTGAAGTAATTATCGAGAGTTATTATGATCGTGAAGATGGTAAAATTACAACGAGTTTCGTAGTAAGTATTTGAAAAAAATAAAAAAATTAGAAAAAATTAGAAAAATCGCAACAAAAAAGAGGAGGAAAGTTTAAAGATAATTGTTTCGCAAAAGCTTAGACCGAAGGAATTATATCAAGGATCGATTATTCGTTCATGCGTCTTATAAGTCAACGATGTAATGGTTTGTATAAAATGGAAGATATCGCCACTTGTCTTGTAAAAGTATGTAAAGTATGGGATGATTGGGAAGTTGACCGTTACGGGAATCCCAACTTAGGTTGTTGTTTTTGATCTATGATCAAGACGTGTGTAAATAGTTATGTCGTTTTCATGGTAACAGTCGAGAAAAAGTATCTAGCAACTTGTGCCTTATTTGTTTTGGACTTAGTCTATTTGTTTTGTAATTTTTATTTAACAACAATTTATTTCCCTTTCTTAATCATTAACCATTGGTTTTACACGAATAAGGATGTGATCGAACATGCATGTCTATTTCGTCGTTATGGCCATGTATGCATGATTCAGCCGCCATGTATGCATGATTCAACCGCCTATATCATTCTTCATCCTAACCATTGGTTAAACTCGAATGAGGATGTGATCGAACACACATGTCTATTATGTCGTTATGGCCATGTATGTGTGCTTCAGTTGCCTTGTTGGTGTGGTGCTTTTGGTGAAAGATTATAGAATGATCAACCCTAAGCCTTATAATAAAAACCCATTTTACTTTTATAAACTTGCTACTCCTTAGCTCTAGTGGTGGAGATATGTATCCTTGCCAAGCCTATGATAGAATACTCGTCACGACTGAGCAATTGAGCGAACTAGTTACATGTTACCACATAGATTAGTTGAGTAATTTGAGTGTTTTCATCTTCCTATTTTATGAGGTGTTTGGTTGCGTACTTGTAATAGATCAAATAAATGCTTAAACAGAAAAATTCTTAGGGATACATTTTCATAAACTTCTAAAGGCTACTTGAGGATAAATAAGATTCAAGTGGGGGGATATTTGATGATATCAAATAAGATCACTTTTCTTGCATTAGTTATCCCATATAAATAACCTATTTTGTATAATTATTGCAAATAATTATTTTAATCGTTTCTATTTGAAAATTGCAGTAATTTTGGAGTACTTGGTGAAGATTAGCAGAAAGGCATACATTCTGGAGCTTAAACGAAGACATTTGAAGATTACTGTTCTAACACCCAATACGCCGTATCCATCATGGAATATACGGCGTATTCGTGCCTGCAGTTCACAAAAGACCACAAAGGAAACAAGATCAATACGCCGTATCCAGGGAAGACCAATACGCCGTATTGAAGCCATGGAAATAAAATATTCTGGAAGATATCAAACGTGGTCCCTACTCTAAGAAATCCCTAATACGCCATTTGGAATCCTTTTGATACACCGTATTGACCATATTCCAGACCTTATAGATAGAAAACTCAAAAACAAGTTTTCAGTGTGCTAAATTATATTTTCGATACCTAAACCATAAAAGTCAATTTTCAAAGGACAAGAAGAGCAGAAGAGGTCTTGCAACGTAATTAATTCCATGGGAAACAACTTATAATCTCCTTTACTCTTGTAATCGTTCAGTTTTTGGTATCATTCGTTAACTCGGTTAGTTTACCTTAGCTAAATTATTACTCTTGTATTGATTATGACATTTGAAGGCTAATACTGATGACATCAAATAATGTCACTTTTATAGCATCATTTATCCCATGTAATTAACCCATTTTATATAATTATTGCAAATAATTGTTACTTAATCGTTTGTATTTGAGAATTACAGTAATTATGGACTACTTGGTGAAAGTTAACTAAAAGGCACGCATTCTAGAGCTTAAACGAAGAAATATGAAGAAAACTGATTCTGACATCCAATACACCATATTCATCAAGGAAGATACGGCGTATCTATGCCTGCACTTTACTAAAGACCACGAAGGAAACAAGATCAATACACTGTATCCATAGAATCCTATACGCCGTATTCAAGCTATGGAAATAAAATATTCTGGAAGATATCAAACGTGGTCCCTACTCCAAGAAACTTCTAATACACCATATTGAAGACTTTTGATACGTTGTATCAACCTTTTTCTAGACCTTATAAATAAAAAACTCAAAAAATGAGTTTTAAGTGTGCTAAATCATATTTTCGATACCTAAACCATAAAAGTCGATTTTCAGAGAAGAAGAATAGCAGAAGAGGTCTTGCAACGTAATAAATTCCATAGGAAACAAATTGTAATCTCATATACTCTTGTAATCGTTTAGTTTTTGGTATCATTCGTTAACTCAGTTAGTTTACCTTGGCTAAATTATTACTTTTGTATTGATTATGACGTTTAAAGGCTAATATCTTCGGGTATTAGCCATTATTATAAACCTCTAAATGTTTGGTTTGTTTATCTCGATTGGTTAATTTATCGTTGATTGCTTGTTTATGTTTATCAGTTTATACTTGTTTACATGCTTTTGTATGCGACATATCATTCAACTGGATCTAGTGATACGGACCAAGCAATCTAGATGACAGGATAGCTCTCCATATAGTGATTTATACATCTAGACAAATAGGATCACAAATAACGACCTATCTTTGCCCTTAGATTCTAGGCTTAGTTGGACTAACAGGTGACCTTAGGATCAACAAGTACGTTCTTAATTAATTGGTAAACACTTAGTTAGTAGACTATTAGTGTATGAATTGCCATTAAGCAGTAAGTGGGTAAAGTGTCTATGAGCTAGGGTTTAACAAGATCACCATTGCTTTAATCCCTAAGATAGATTATAATCAGCAAATAAGGATGCTTTATGCGGATACATTTAATTGTGACAGAATTATTCATATCTAGGTCTTAGGATGAAGCACTGCCTAAGTCTTAAGAATGATATGCCGCCTCGAGATAAGTAATCATTGCACTAAATAAACTAACCAACGTTCGGATTAGATTAATAATGGTTAATACAGTTTTCTTATATTTGGCTAGATCGCTCTTTTATCTTTTGTTAATTTTCTTACGTGTGTTTTAGTATCTTAAGTTGATTTTAGTCACCACAAAACCCGTGCCAGTCTCTCAGGCTGAAAACCCTCCTTATCTGTTAGATTTAGGATTAACATAGGTTTAGCGTAGGTTTAACATAGAGTAGAATTAACTTAGTTTAGATAACCAAAATATTAATAAATTAAAAGATTGTTTCTCGCTCTTTGTGATCGAGACCCTACTTACCACGAAACTACCATCGATCGGCTACACTGCCCGTTAAAGTGTAGTTTTTGGTTAAGTCGGCAAAATATAAATTTAAAACTTGAAACCATAAAATTACAACTACACAACGCCAAATCAAGTTTTTAGCGTCGCTGTCGGGGGGGGGGTGAAAATCTAACTTTATTTTTATTTCATATATTGGTTTTTAACATTAGATTAGTCTAACCCTTAGGATTAGCATATTTAGTTCCATTGAATACGACGTATTGATTATTTAATACAGTAACAAATCTGGTTCTTCGCATTTAATTTCCGTATATCTGTGTTTTCTTTTTCCTGAGACCATCCTACTGATTGTTTATCCCTTGTTTCAGGTAGTGCATGACAAGAAGTTCAACTAAGGAACTATTTACACCTTTCAATGATCCAGAACAAGAATTTCGATCATTTAGGAAGCACTTCAAGACACTAAGTCTTGACGAATTAAGATCGCCTGATTTCGATCTATTTTATGAACAAGAAGAATATTCAGAGGAAGAAGTTACAGAAACAATGGCGGAAACTATGGAGCAATACATGAGCAAAACTCGAGCCGACTATGGATCGGGAGTTGCTAGGCCTAAAGTCGAGGAAAATGATAGTTTTGAACTAAAAGGCCAATTTCTTAAGGAACTACATAGCAATACCTTTAGTGGTTCAATTCATGAAGATGCAAACGAACACATTGAGAAAGTTCTTGAGATCGTCGATTTATTCCACATCCCTAATATAACTATAGACCAAGTGATGCTTTGAGCCTTCGCTATGTCCTTTACTAGAGCCACAAGTCGTTAGATAAGAAACAAACCATCTGGTTCGATTACAACTTGGGAAGATCTAAAGATAAAGTTTCTAAGAAAATATTTCCCACTTGCTCATACTGCAAAGAAAATAGAGGAGATCAACAACTTTTAGTAAGAACCTGATGAAAACCTCTATCAAGCTTGGAAGTGATTTAAAGAACTCTAGATGAAGTGTCCTCAACACTATTTAACAGAGATACAGGAGGTAGTCTTGTTTTATAATTGATTGGATGTTCCAACTAGACAAATTCTTGATTCAAGTGGAGCCATACCATCGAAGACTGTTGCTGATGCGAAAGTAGCCATCCAAGAAATGGCTGAATACTCTCAAAAATGGCACAATGGAACATCTAGGACCAGAAGTACTGACAAAAATGGAGAACAATGGAACAACGAGGACTAAGAAGTACTTAAACTAGCAGAAACTTTCAGACGGATAGCACTCATACAAGACACAACTCAAAACAAACAATCTTGGAAGAAAAAATCAATAAGTGAATAGAAAAAGTTTATGCCTGCTACAAGTAGATTTGAACAATGTAAAAGGTTTTCCGCCACACTACAAACCAAAGATTGCCCATCAAGAAAGAAGGGAAAAACCCCTCAAAAGAAGCTTACTACACAAGAAGCGCAAAGCAACAGTAACTAGCAATATTTTTTGGGTGCACACGTTAAGTCAGCAGCATTATTCCAAGGAGGGAAAATAATAAATAAACGAAAACTGCTCCGGATTTCCCCCAATCAAACCAAAGGGAAAAACAATGCAAACCCTTCGTACCAAGAACGAAGGCAATCTATGGAAGAAACCCTAAGCAAATTTATAGGGGAATCGGCAAAAAGACATGAGGAGAAAGCCAATTTGATCAAAGAGACATAAGCTTCAAAGGATGCTGCCATAAGGAACCAAAGAGCATCATCTAAAACTTTGGAGATCCAAATCGAGAAAATGAGCAAGGTACTACAGGAAAGAGGATTTAGAAGTCTACCGAGCTCCACTAAAACTAACCTGAGAGACCATGTCAAGTCAATCTCGACTACTTTTAAAGCTGATGCAAGCTCGATACACCATATTGGATCACACCAATACGTTGTATCCACTGGACAGAACAATACACTGATGTACGAGATAAAAAAAGACAATCCTGTTTCCAAGTCGTTTGAATGATTGCTACTGTTAAGAAAAGAAGGGATCATATGGACCGCAATTTTTGGAAGCTTACTCATATAGAGCATCACATATCGATAAATCTATACCCTAAAAGGGGAAAGACCCAGGGAGTTTCACTTTACCTTGCTATTTTAATAATGTTTGCTTTGATAACGCCCTTGCTAACTTAGGAGCTAGCGTAAGTGTCATGCCTCTCTCGACCTACCTTAACTTAGGTTTAGGCGAATTTGCTCACACTAAGTTGACAATTGAATTAGCAGATAAGATCATGAAATATCCAAAAGGAATTGCTGAAAATGTACTAGTAGGTATTGGTAAATTTGTTTTCCCTATAGATTTTATAATTCTTGATATGCCCGAGGATATCAAAGTGCCCTTGATCCTCAGAAGACCATTTTTGTCTATCACCCATGCTAAGATTGATGTTTTCAAAAGGAAGATTACTTTAAGGGTTGGGGAAGAGAAAATAATTTGTAAAAATATTAAACCTGCTAGTAGTTTAATTAAGAGGGTCTGCATGCTAAGCTTAAGAGAAAGAATGGAACTTGATTTAGAAGCTAGGCTAATGGGAGAGACTTTGGTGTTAAATAGATCATTAGACCCTTTATTTGGAGATTACATAGAACTAAATGATCTTAATGTACCATTAGAGCTTAGGAGAGATCAAGTTGATGATTTAATGCCTACCATTAAGGAAGGTGAGGTAGTTGAGGAATTTAGAGCTAGGAATGATGCTAGAATGGTTAGCAAATTTTTTTGATATCCTAGTGATTACGACTACGATAAGAAGATCCGTATTAATTGTGCCCACAACTTAAAGTTTTCTGGCATGATAGGTTTTGAATTTTGACACGTTAATTTTTTCCTTCTCTTGTACGTAAATGTTATGTCCAAAAAGTTTTATAATTGTATAATGAAGGACAAATTGGAATACAAGGGAAATAATTGTATTTTGAGGCCTTACCATGAACAAGACCTTCTTTGTTGGAGACTTTTCTATCCTTAATAGATTTATGCAGTTTTAGAAGAAATGGATGGCTTGTCGTGATGAAGGAATGGACCCGATGTTATTTTGGCAAGCCGTTTATTTGAGAGAAGGTAGGTGTAATTAATGCAAGACGGTTGAAGTAATGATTACCATTATACAATGGTACTGAAGAAGTACTTTACCAAATGGTACGGTCACCAGACATTTGAGGTTTAAACGCCACACAAATAAAATAAAGGCAACAAGATTCCCGCCATTAACTGAAGGTAAGTAAGAGGATAAGATGAATGGAACTTCGCATCCGTACCAAAAGCAAAGAGTTTAAGTTTCTTTCTACAAGGGGGTACCTTAAACTTAGGACCCCTAGTTATGACCGAGATTGCACATGGAAGAATGGCTCACATGCGGGCACATAAGCGTGCATGAGATGGTGTGAAGAAAGCCGGAAGGAAAAAATCTAACTTAAAGACTAGCTCAAAGAAAAGTGCTTCCTGGGAGACAACCCGCATTGTTATTTATTTTTATCAAGTTTGTCTTCCCAGACATCAATACGGCGTATCCGCTCCATACCATACGGCGTATTGAATGTCTGGACGTATCAGTCCTTTATTTTTATGTACTTTAAACATTATTGTCAGTTCTGTCAATA
This sequence comes from Tanacetum coccineum, assembly GCA_026074375.1. Taxonomy (NCBI): domain Eukaryota; kingdom Viridiplantae; phylum Streptophyta; class Magnoliopsida; order Asterales; family Asteraceae; genus Tanacetum; species Tanacetum coccineum. The sequence goes on from BQNB010128951.1 coordinate 14,495, forward strand.
TGACGTATTCATGTACATGATACGGCGTATTCAACAGACTGACCTGTATTTAGATACTTTTTACAAGTTTCTCGATACGGCGTATTCCATTTTATGGATACGGCGTATTGGTCTCCTGTACAGTTGGCGTATTTAATTAATCATAGATACCTGAGATAGGATTTTACATGTTTTTCCTATATTTTGAACATGACCTCGCTGCAAAGAAATCGACAATGTTCATGAAGTATCTACAATCTAGAAATCTAAATTTGTTGGAGTCTTGAAATCTCAAGACGGCTGTTCAACACACATCCTTGCTCACAAACTCAACTTGGAGAATCTACCGAGCAAAATATCAGGGGAGATTCTCATTCTAATTCTTTTTAATTCCTGTTTTTAATGTTTTATCTAATTCAAGTAGGGGGATGGGAATTAGAATGTATACTTTTCCTATTTTTCATATAAAATGCATAAATGCTCAAATTTTAAAAATTTTCAAGCATACTTTTGTGAAATTACTTGCTACATAACCCGCACACCATAACCCTTATTAGATAATTGTGAGGATTTAACCTTATCTGTTTCCAAATGTTTACCTAAATTCCACAAAAATATGAGTGTGCTAGTGATGTTGTAGACTTTAGAACTTGGCTTGGTATATCTATTCGAGACCACAATAAAGAGTACTATAGATTTAGATGGAGTAACTTGTTTAAATTGGAAAATTTTTAGGATTACATCAAAAAAGCCTTTATATGTTGTTTTATTAACTAACTACACTGCTAGTTAAATCCCTATATAAACCCTTTGTATACTCTTATCTTAAGAGTAAGATACCCCTAGAAAAACTAATAGAGCCAATCCTTTAGGAATAACACCAACTGTTTGTTTTGTTACACCTTTACACCTTAGCCTACCCTGTTAGATTAAGTCCATTTATCAGTTGCTAGTTGCTTAAAGTGTAAAGTATGTATTTCCCGAGTCTTGTGTTAATTTTCTATCTTTGGTACGGTTGAGAAGAAATTTGCACATTGCAAATAGGAATGTATAAAGTAGTCAAAACTCATGTATTTTTACTACCAACACAATTATTGGTACGTCCGAAGAATGAAGAATTATCAAAGAAATTATCCGGAGTTATTATGATCGTGAAGATGGTGAAATTACACAGAGTTTTGTTGTTAGTATACAAAAAAAAATTAGAAAAATCGCAACAAAAAAGAGAAGGAAAGTTTAAAGATAATCGTTTCGCAAAAGCTTAGACCGAAGGAATTATATGAAGGATCGATTATTCGTTGATACGTTTATAAGTCAACGATGTAAGGTTTGTATAAAGTGGTAGATATCGCCACTTGTCTTGTAAAAGTAAAGTATGGGATGATTTGGAAGTTGACTGTTATGGGAACGCCAACTTTGATGGATGTTTTTAATCTACGATCAAGACGTGTGTAAATAGTTATGTCTTTTTCATGGTAACGGTCAGGAAAAAGTGTTTAGCAACTTGTATCTTGGACCTAGTCTATTTGTTTCATAATTTTTATTTAACAACAATTTATTTCCCTTTCCTAATCATTAACCATGGGTTTTACGCGAATGAGGATGTGTACGAGTATGCATGTCTATTCCGTCATTACGGCCATGTATACATGTCTCAACTGCCTTGTTGGTTTATTACTATTGAGCAAAGTTAAAAAGTCCCTACCCAATAATAACATTCTCATCCTAACCCTTTAGGTTAAACACGAAAGATAATGTGATCGACACACATGGAATAATTTCCATCGTTACGGCCATGTAATGTTTGCTTCAAGCTTCCTTTTTATGGTGGTACATTTGGTGAAAGAGTGTAAGAATGATCACACCCCTAAAACTTATTATATAAAAAAACCCATTTTAACCTTTATAAACTTGTTACCCTTAGCTCAAGTGGTGGAGATATTATCCTTGGCCAAGCCTATGATAAGATACTTATCATGACAGAGAAAAATTGAGCTAATTAAAAGAGTTACATCTTACCACCTAGAAATTGAGTGATATTGTGTGTTGTCATCATTTCCTAAATCGTAAGGTGTTTGGTTGTGTACTTATAATTGATCAAATAAATGCTTAACGGAAAAATCTCTAGGGATACATTTTCATAAACTTCTAAAGGCTACTTGAGGATAAGTAGGATTTAAGTGGGGGGATATTCGATGACATCAAATAACATCACTTTTATAGCATCATTTATCCCATGTAATTAACCAATTTTGTATAATTATTACAAAGAATTGTTACTTAATTGTTTGTATTTGAGAATTGTAGTAATTATGGAGTACTTGGTGAAAGTTAACTAAAAGACACGCATTCTGGAGCTTAAACGAAGAAATATGAAGAAAAATGATTCTAACATCCAATACACCATATCTATCAAGGAAGATACGGCGTATCTGTGCCTGCACTTCACTAAAGACCATGAAGAAAACGAGATACTTATGCCGTATCCACATAATCCTATACGCCTAATTTAAGCTATGGAAATAAAATATTCTGGAAAATATCAAACGTGGTCCTTACTCTAAGAAACCCCCCAATACACCATATCGAATACTTTCGATACGTCGTATCGACCTTTTTCAAGACCTTATAAATAGAAAACTCAAAAATGATTTTAAGTGTGCTAAATCATATTTTCGATACCTAATCCATAAAAGTTGATTTTCAGAGGAGAAGAAGAGCAGAAGAGGTCTTGCAACGTAATCAATTCCATAGGAAACAAATTGTAATCTCCTATACTCTTGTAATCGTTCAGTTTTTAGTATCATTCGTTAACTCGGTTAATTTACCTTGGCTAATTTATTACTTTTGTATTGATTATGACGTTTGAAGGCTATTACCTTTGGGTATTATCCATTATTATGAAGATCTAAATGTTTGGTTTGTTTATCTCAATTGCTTAATTTATCATTGATTGCTTGTTTATGTTATCAGTTTATACTTGTTTACGTGCTTTTGTATGCGACCTATCATTCAACAGGATCTAGTCATACGGACCAAGTAATCTAGATGTCGAGATAGCGCTCCATATAGTGATTTATACATCTAGACCAATAGGATCACAAATAACGACCTATATTTGCCCTTAGATTGTTTGCTTAGTTGGACCAACAGGTGACCTTAGAATCAACGAGTACGTTCTCAATTAATTGGTAAAGACTTTGTTAGTGGACTACTAGTGTATGAATTGCCATTAAGCAGTAAGAGGGTAAAGTCTCTATGAGCTAGGGTTTAACAAGATCACCATTGCTTTAATCCTTAATATAGATTATAATCAGCGAATAAGGATGCTTTATGTGGATACGTTTAACAGTGATAGAATTCTTCATATCTAGGTCTTAGGATGAAGTACCGCCTAAGTATTAAGAATGATATGCCGCCTCGAGATAAGTAATCATTGCAATAAATAAACAAACCAACGTTCTGATTAGATGAATAATGGTTAATACAGTTTTCTTATATTTTGCTAGACCGCTCTTTTATCTTTTGTTAATTTGCTTGCGTGTGTTTTAGTATCTTAATTTAATTTTAGTCACCATAAAACCCGTGCCAGTCTCTCAGGCTGAAACCCCTCCTTATTCGTTAGATTTAGGATTAACATAGGTTTAGCATAGGTTTAACATTTAATAGAATTAACTTAGTTTAGATAACTAAAATATTAAGAAATTTAAAAATTGTTTCTCGCACTTAATTACCGACACCCTACTTACCACAAAACTACCACCGATCGAGTACACTGCCCGTTAAAGTGTTATTTTTTGTTAGGTAGGCAACATATAAATTTAAAACTTGAAACCATAAAATTATAACCACACAACGACACATTAAATACCTTTAGGTATTAGCCATTATTATGAATATCTGAATGTTTGATTTGTTTATCTCGATTGCTTAATTTATCATTGATTGCTTGTTTATGTTTATTAGTTTATACTTGTTTACGTGCTTTTATATGCGACCTATCATTCAACTGGATCTAGTTATACAGACCAAGTAATCTAGATGCTGGGATGTCTCTCCGTATAGTGATTTATACATATAGACCAATAGGATCACGTATAATAACCTATCTTTGCCCTTAGATTGTGAGCTTAGTTGGACCAGTAGGTGACCTTGGGATTAACAAGTATGTTCTCAATTAATTGGTAAAGACTTAGTTAGTAGACTACTAGTGTATGAATTGCCTTTAAGCAGTAAGTAGGTAAAGTCTCTATGAACTAGGGTTTAACAAGATCACCATTGCTTTAATCCCTAATATAGATTATAATCAGCAAATAAGGATGCTTTATGCGGATACATTTAATTGTGACATAATTCTTCGTATCTAGGTCTTAGGAAGAAGTACCGCCTAAGTCTTAAGAATGATATGCCGCCTCGAGATAAGTAATCATTGCACTAAATAAACAAACCAGCATTCTAATTGGATTAATAATGGTTAATATAGTTTTCTTATATTTGGCTAGACCGCTCTTTTATCATCTGTTAATTTTCTTGCTTGTGTTTTAGTGTCTTAAGTTGATTTTAGTCACCACAAAACCCGTGCTAGTCTCTCAGGCTGAAAACTCCCCTTATCCGTTAGATTTAGGATTAACATAGGTTTAGCATAGGTTTTGTTGATACAAAAGTTGGACGATCCTTGATTAGGTCCGAATTAGGTGTAATACGGATCTGTTAGGCTCCGGTTCCT
>BQNB010128952.1:0-16019 GCA_026074375.1 Tanacetum coccineum
CATTTTTATAAGTGCATCTGAAATGTGTGGTTGTGGTTTTTTCTTATCATTCTCATTATAAGTTTTCTTTTCATTTGATTAGGGATCCAGTGAGAAGTAAATTAAAATAAGAAGTGGTGAGAAGTGACTAAAACCACACATTTGAGATGCAACGACTTTCATTAGATGCATTTCTATTTATCTAGATGCACCATTTTGAGTTTCGAAAGTTAATTTGATGTGTAGATGGTGCAAATTTATTTTCACATGATTTGACACTTAGAGGAACAACAAACAAAAAAACATAAAATTCATCTAAATATGCTATATGCATCAAATAAAAGCTAAAAAAACACATTATGATGCTTCTAAGATTATAGAGATGCATCCTAATTAAGTCGGTGAGCATCTCGAATATGCGGTTTATAGTTTACTCTTATCCTTCATATTTTAAAATAACTTCTCTTATTGATCCCTAACATATATATATATATATATATATATATAAATATTATATATATATATATATATATATATATATATATATATATAATATATATATAATAAATATATATATATAAGTGAGACTTTCTTTTCAGAAACCATTCTTATGCGAGAACTGACGCAGAACCACCAAAAACAACACACACACTGCACGGCCTTCCAATAATTGATTTTGGCACATATGTTTTTCTAAAAACAACATAATATGTTCTAAAAAAAAAAAATAGTTATTCTAAAGAATTTGATAAGAAATTGAAAATACAAAATTTTTCTTTGAAGGTGTGCATGATGTTTATTATAAGTCGAGCAACAATAATATTACGGTCGTGATGGTAAGTGTTTTTTGTGAAAGAAAATGGAACACATACACATGATGATACTGAAGAACATAGGTGGATTCTTACGATTATTGATGATTTTCATTTATTTTTTTATTTTTAAACAAGGCGTGCAAAAGTAGTTTTTGGTGGTTCAGTCATTTCACGCCACTAAGATTGGTTCTGAAAAGGAACAAAGAAAGTCCCCCTATATAAATATATATTTATATATAAAAATATATATAATAATATATAGAGTAGGGATCCATGTGAGAAGTAAATTAAAATAATAAGTGGTGATAAGTGACTAAAACCGACGTGACATTTGGAGATGCAACATTTGCATTTAGATCATATCTATTCATTTAGATGCACTATTTTTCGAGTTCGAAAGTAATTTTAATATGTAATGGTGCAAATTGATTTTCCTTGATTTTAGGCACTGTGCAAGGAACAAAAAACAAGAGAAATCATGAAATGCATCTAATATAAGTATATGCATCTAATTAAAAGCTTGGAAATTCGTTATAATGCATCTAAGAATTATAAGATGCATCTAATTTATGTCGATTCATCTTACGATTATTGATGATTTTCATGTATTTTTTTTATTTTTAAAAGGCGTGCATGTATGTTTTTGGTGGTTCTGTCAGTTCTCGCACTAAGATTGGTTCTGAAAAGAAAGTCCCCCTATATATATATATATATACTAGTGGCTAAGCCCGCCTGATGGGCAGGCATGACTTATAATTATTGTTTACATTTTTTTGTTTTGCTAAATATTAGTTTTAAAAATTGTATATTATACAAAGACTTTTTTAAGCATAGTAGCAATGTTTATCAATTTGTTTGTGTTTATGTAATTACTTAGTATATTTTATGATTTTTGAAATGACTATATAGAATTTGTATTAGGTTTATTAAAAATTGTACATGACAAAACATTAAAAGACTTCTACATTAAGTAAGACTAAGTGTAGTGGTAACCGCACAGGCGACCGCCACCTCAACGCCAACTCATATTTCTCCTAGACCACACACAGACCAAACACCCGTAATGGTGACCGCACAGGCAACCGAACATTTTTTTTAAATTAAAAAACATTACATTAATAATAATTAAACATTACAAATAAAAATACGAAAATAAAATTACGGAAATAAAAATACGATACGGTGAGGGGTGTTTATAACGGAAAAGTAGCCGTTGGATATTATTACAATACGAAATTTAAAACTAGATATTATTATAATACGGAATTTAAAACTAGATATTATTACAATACGTAATTTAAAACTAGATATTACGATACGAAATTTAAACTAGATATTACAATACGAAATTTAAACACAATACTCCTATTTGTTTTTTAAATGCATCCAAACAAATTTGTGATTAATTTGTTTTTCTAATTTTCCCGTCGTTCGAAACAAAGCATTATGCATTTCATAATCTTTTTCAGATTCTTCATTCAAAAAATTGTTAATCATATCACGTTTCTCTTGTGGTATGTCATTTCATTCCTCGTATGCTTTCTGCAAATCATCTTGAGTTGTGCATGCATTATCATACTCAACAGCTAAGTTCATCATCTTGAGCTGACGAACTTTAGCCTCGTCAATTTGTTTCTGAATCATAGCTTTGATTTTCTTCGACGGTATGTGGAACCGAACAAGCCATTAATTTTTTTGTAGTTGCTAGTTGTCTTTTTTGTAGAATGTATGTGTTTTGTGATTTAAAATTGTATTATAAATGAGATTTTATAGTGAATGGAGGAGAGTTTAAATTATTTTTTTTAAATAAATTAAACATTAAATGAAACGGTAATATTTTTTTGTTTGGACATCTTCATTTGTTCGGTCGTGTGTGAGACCGAAAGATTTAAAAAGTCTGGGGGGGACGCGTCCTACTAGTGCTTTCGTAGTGGGGGGAGACGCGTCCTTCGGTGTCCACCTAGGACGACCGACCGAAGGACTCGGTTTCATTACGTACAGTCTAATAAAAAAATAGAAGTTATCATTTTTTAAACGTTATTGTTAATTTTTTTTTGAAAAAAAGGTTTTATAAGAAAAACTTGTATATAAGAGGATGTAATTTATCAATTTTAAATAGTTGAAGGTGTATATAGTTGCAAAGCCCGCCCGAGTGGGTTCGCCTTGTGAGTATCCAAGGAATAAATAAAGGTGTATATACACCCTTTTTTTATATAAATATAATATATACTATAAATATATAATATATAAGGGTAATCTCAAAATATCAATAATAATAAGTATTCCGTGAGGCTTTTAAAAGGTAATTACTTTTATCCAAAGCAAAAACCCAAAAAAAGCTACCCGGGTCGTTTTCCGTTGAGGCGTGAATTTAAAAATCGAGTTTGGTTTGTGAACAATGCTTGAATGATCAAAGATTTGATTGGATTCTATTTCTACAATTAAAAATGCAAAAACAAGTAAAAGAAACCCTAAAACGAAAGCAATTTAAGTTAAAAACCTAAAACGTTAACGGGCATTAAAAACGCGACCTAAAAAAACTAAATTATCAAAATTAAATCCTAAATTGATTTTTTAAGTTTTAATTAACCCTAAGTGACTAAAATGTAAGAATAAAGAAAACTAGACTAAAAACGAAAGTGATTTGAGCTTAAAAACACGAAAAACGAGAACGGGGATCAAAACCCGTTCTTTAAAAAACCAAAATTTGAAATTTTAACCCTACGAAAACAAATTTATTTTTCCTAGGTCCTAAATGATAAAAGAAAATTTTGAAAAAAACAATTTTATTTTTTTGACTTTTATTTTATTTTTTATGAATTAAAAACTGATTTAATGAAATTAAATTATTAAAAATAGCAAACTTAGTGAGAAAAATATGAAAAAATTACAAAAAGTACTTTGACTTATGCTGATTCTAGAAAAACTAAAGTTTGATTGCCAGCTTATTTGAATAAGCTGGGAAAAAGCAAAAAGGGCTTATAAGCTAAATAGGCTAAAAAGACTATATAATTAAACTAAGGGGAAACTTAACCAGATGGCCCTACTGGTGCCGCTGGTTAAGTGTGTGGGTTTGTGAGACTTGTGTGTGCTATAAGGGAGGTCTAGGGTTCGAATCATTGGCCTCCCTTTTTGGAAAAATATATATTTTTTTAAAAAAACTTATAAAACTAACAAAGATAAGCAAATTATAAAAAACAACTTTTTTGTAAATCTAAGAAATAAGCACAATATAAGCTAAATAAGTTAACAATTTTCTTTTTTCTTTACACTAAGTCCTAAATGACTAATCTGCTATGCTACTCTAGGGCCAAATAAGCTAAGGCAAAACAAAAAAAAGCAAAAACAGATGAACTACTATACTTAATAAGCAAGCTAAGCAAAAATAAGCAATGGAAAGCAAATAAGCAAACTCAAATAAGCAATAAACAACTTGGCCTAAATCTGCATACCCAACAGCCTAAGAGTCACTTTTTGGGCTTAATTTTAAGTACCATGATGGGATCTTATGGCTTAATAGGCTATAGGGGCTTTTAGCTTATCCAAGAAGCTATAAGAATCAGCAAAGAAAACAAAATTTGAATCTTAAATAAGCACTGAAAAAGTCAAAGGGAAAGTGCTGAATTACTTAGCATATGCTGGTTTTTTAGAGCTTGAAAAGAGAAAAATGTTATTTTCGAGCTTAAAATTAGTGGTGCAAACAGAACCTTATGAAGTTTGGACCTTAAAACAGACAAAATATGATCCTCAAAGAACAATTATCATCAATTAAAAATGAGTTTGAAATCAAGAATAAGCTAGAAAATAGATTTGAAAAAGCTGATTTTAAAAGAACAAGGCACTTAACAAAATTTGACAGTTTTTAACTTTAACAAAAGGTAACCTGAAGACAATTACACTAATCTATTTTGACACTAAAAAGGACACAAAAACAGTTCTTAAAACCTGGTTTTAAACACCTAACCAAATAAGCACTTATAGAAACTGTTTTGAACCAACAGTTTTGAAGGCCAATTAGGAAAACTCAAAAACAAACTTTTAAAACTAAACAACTTTAAAAACAAATTAAAAAGACTTAAAAACAGCTTGCCAAAAGTGGCCAAATGACCCAAAAGATTTTTTTTGAACCAATATGACCCACTTTTCCCTTTATGCCAAACACCCTTTTAAACTTTTGGAATACAAATTTAAACTGTTTAACAAAGATTTAAGCAAGGAAACTTAAAGACAGATAACAAGATATCAAAGTTAAGCAAAACTAATAAATAAGCACTGCCACAGTAAATTAAGCAAAATATGAAAAAGAGAACTTAAAAGAGTCCAAAGCTTATGGCAAGGAAATAAGCTCTCAACAGCTTAAAAACCAATCCTATATACTTCCCAAGAAGTTCTAGACCAAGGCCATCCAAAATATACCTAGAAATAACATAAATAAGCACAGGCTACAGGTAAATTAATGCAAAATATGAAAAAGATAAGCTTACAAGAGTCCAAATCTTATGGCAGGAAATAAGGCTCTCAAACAGCTTAAAAAAACCAATCCTATATTCTATCCCATAGGAATCCTCCAAACCAAGCCATCCAAAAATCATAGCCTTGCTCCTTGCTTACTTGTGAGACATTTTTTGATTTTTTAATGATTTATTTTTTTTTGATTTTTTGTACAAAAATTAAACCACTTAATATAAGCTTATAATGACTTACAGAGGAGCTTATAAAACAATATTTAAAGACAAATAAGTAAATGACAATAATTTAAAGAAAACACTTAAATTTGCATTAAAATAAAAAATTACTAGGCTGAAATTTAAATGACAATTAAATTAAATGACAATGTATTAAAAAGACAGTATTAAAAATGGTACAAATTGTTAATACAAGATTGGACTTATCAAATTTGACAAAAAACTAGTGAAATACAATATCCTATATTTATACTAAGATACTAGGTCTTGAGTCATCTCTTACTGTGTTTCTTCTGAGAGAGTCCAAGGAGTGTGTTTGTTGTGTGAGTATAAGCCCAATGTGATCTCAGCCCCAGCATTTTTCTTTGTCCCCAAGTCAAACGATCTTGTCCATTGATTTCTTATCTTTTTCACCAACCAATGGTGTTGTTTTGGATTGCCAAGGTGGCAATGGCTTCTAGTGAGGTGGGGTGAGGTTTTGGCTGTATGTTGCAAAGGTGTAAGAGGCACAAAGACAATGAATATTATTATGAAGGTTTTGGCAGAATGGTGGTTTAAATTCTATTTATAATACTGGTTAGGTAAGAGTTTGAAAGAAGATTGCAAAGTGTCCTCATTTTTATTGTTGATTGCAAGACAAGTCCTTTGTGGTGATTTTAGTTTAAAGGACTTGTCAACATTGGTCCCCTCAGTTATAACTTTTTTTACAACACCGTCCATCCCTTAAGGACTAACGGTGTAAGGATAAAAGGTATGGTTAACATGTTTTAAGTGGAATATGGTCTGGTCTGGCTTTGGTATGGGCCCGGGAGGATTTGGTTTATAAAAGGTTTTGGGAGTGTAATATGTAATCTATCTGGGCTAACCCGGGCCCACTAGGTGGGTACAGGGTTGGCCCACTTTTGATAATTTAGGTTTTCGGGTTCGGTTTTGATGCTCATTTCCAAGGCCCCTTCTCTCTAGGTTGACTTGACTGACTTTTTGACTTTGACATTTTTGACTTTCTCACGCTCTTTTATCCCATTCCGTGCTCGGTTATAAACGTTTTGGCTTCGGTTGTTTCCGATCCTTTTACTTAGATATTCCGTTACTGCACAATATAAATGCAAACATACAAATACATGTATTGTTGGTATTTTTAGTCTTTTAATCAATATTTCCTAGGATAAAGGTATATGTAGATTAAGGCACATACCAAAATCCCCCATACTATGATATTGCCCCGTGTCGTTACGCAAGGCTATAAAGTAAAAACACTTAAAAAAACTAAGAAAGACCCTCAATCCCCCTCGACAATTGAACCTTCGAAAAGTAGCTAAGTGTTCGTCAAGGGGAATGAAAGAATCAAAAGCTTTGAAAAGCCCTGTTTTTACCATTTTTTAAATATATACACTAACTACCACAAATATTTTTGTATTTTTCCTTTTTTTTATTCAACTAACTAACATATTTGACTTTAGTTATTTTTATAACTTTTAGGGATCATAAAACAAGACGCATTTCAATCATAAAATGCTCCAAAAAAGGATAAATTCATCGTTCCTGACTTTTCACTTATTCCAAACCAAGCTTAAAAACGAAAGCACTTAAATATAAGTTAAGATGTCTACACTACTCATATTGTAAACTTGTGAACTTCGCACTCCCGACAAATAATATATCTTAGTTTGAAGGTGCCATTTTAAGTTTCATCCATGAATCAACCTACAAAATTCTATCTTCACTTTCCACCCAGAAGAGTTTTGAAGCAAGATCATCCCATGTAGATGACTTTCGTCCTCTCGCAGCAGCAACAAGAATCCCAACCTTACGGCTAAGTGACCAGGCTTTGATACCTCACAGAGAATATAATCTGACTCTCAACGGACCTTTGGTTTCAAAAACTCTTTGGTATCCCGTTATTAAAAAACAAAACATAAAAAGAAATATCAAAGTTACAAAACCTATTTAAATTTAACAAAATATATTCCCTTACATTTATTCATTCACACATAACATTAAACATAACATTGAGCAATCGTATCCCTCGACCGTTTTCCAGAAGGCTCAACAGTCGGTTGTGAGCGGCAAGATCAGAAAACTTTAATCAGTCGCGGATAATAATTCTTACTAGAGCTTATTCTTTAGAAGTTAACGTCGTTTGTAGAATGCAGCAACTTTTATTACCCACAGTTTATCATTATTATTCATCATCTCCTATATTTTTTCATAGATATTTTTCATTTTTTTTTTTCATTACAACACTGTTAGTTATCACGATATATAGAGAGACAATTTCTTTTTGGAAAATTTTAAGTATAAATTTGGAAAACGAAGACTAAAAAAAAATATTACTGGACTACAACTCAAAAATTGTTGATTTAAGTTTAATTTTCAAAAATAGCACGTATTATTAGTCCGGTTAGGAGCTTATGGGAGAAAAAGCCACAAATTACACACATGAGCTCTTAAGATTTCCAAATAATCCTTGTTTAGCATTTAACTCATACTTAACTCTATAACATTTCCTCGTTCTTTCGCAAAGATTCCGCGAATGCTTAGCCTAAAAGTTAAGGAACAAGCTAGAGCTCAACACGCTCGATCGAGTCAAAATTTATTCTTATTCTACCCAGCAGGAAAGTCAAAATTTTGACAAAACACTTATTTTATTTTTTGAAAATTTTTAAATTTTTTCATTTTTTTGGTATTTTTTCAAATTTTTTGGTAAAAACAGGATTACGTGAAAACAACAGCTGCAGGCACAATCAAATCGTTAGATACCCCCATACTAGAACTAAAAATATCCTCAAGATTTTTAGAAGGTCTCTATGTAAATCTAAAGCCTTTATATAATATGCTAATAAGATTAACGTTATTCCGATAAGATTAGATAATGATTCCCAAAATGAAATCTAGATGTGAACTCGAGTGATCGAAGATAAAACCACTAGCACAGAGGCTCAAAAATCCGGCAAATCCTGAACATATCACAACAAAAACACAAAAAACAACGAGAAAGGTAAAGGCGAGCCTCCAATTATAACATAAAACAACTTATTCATTACAACTACTGTAGGATAAGCATTGTTGCCACCCACTGAAAGTGCCTTGGTTTTTGTTAACGAGTCACAAGCTCGACTCAACGCGATTCATGGTCCATGGGGGAGCAAGTGGAAGATAAAATCTCCATCGGACTTTCATTCCAAGTGTTGGAATACATTGAATATCCTGAAAGTTCCACTCCGAAGAGATTACACGTTTACATAAAAGAATGAATAAAACAGAGATCCGTGTCCAAAAAATGTATCTTCATTCCTGCAAATAAAATATGGTGGAGTAACGGGATACTTTAGTAAAGGAAAAAGATCGCATACAACATAAGCCAAAGAGAGATTGGTCATCCTCGAATGGTAAATTCACCATTTGTCGTAAAGAACATTCAGTCACGAATCCTGAGTCAACAACACTAGTTAATCACCCGGATCGGCTCAGACACTTAAATAGAAACGAATCATACTCCGTTGAGATATGATGTGAAGCGATGTTCATCGTCGAACTCCTCAATGATATACAAGCAAGTCAATCCTATCGGCAGGAGGATACGTGTCATTCGAAAGATCAAAGATAAACAAAGATATTTAGAAAAGAGAAATAACGAATGATAGTGGTACTTCTAGCGCTACTACACTTCTCTTTAAATCTGATCGTCAGTCAAGAATAGAAAACTTCATAATCCGGAAGATAAATAATCAGAACGATAGTAGTTACTCTGCCACTACTATTCCTCTTTCCAAATCAAGCTAAAAGTTTTAGATTCGTATAGACTTATCAAAGTGTTAGTCTTCCTCCAAGAACAAAGTTAAGAAAATTGGAAGGGAGACTTGTCCCAAAATCAGGAAGATGGAGGTGGAATAGAATAATTGCTTCGATCTTAGCAATGAGAAGATTGGTTTTTGATAATTTTTCATGAAGAATATCGTCCTCATGTTTCCATCTTCCGTGTGAAAATCCTTCACCTCCTCTAAGCTGACGAGCTCAGAATCGCTTCGCCTCAACATATCAATTTCGCAAAGAGAAAGAATCGACATCAATCGCATTAGAATCATTCGTTAAAATCCTAAAAAAAAAAACCTCAAATTGATCTTTTGAAATGTCAAGAGGCGGAGAATAATCACGAAAAGGCACATCACACATTTTGTCGGGAATACCCTTGGACTCACTTGGGATTTGGACAAGGTTCTCGATACTAGACTTTATTACTTCATCCAATTCCGTTGCCAGAATAGCGTCGAGATGCTCATCCTCCATTATGATAGCGGTCAACGGCCTCCTCGGTTAATGAAAAAACAGTGTTGATTGCAACACTCAAGGAAGTCCAGAATAATATTATCGTTCAGGTATTAGAACTTTCCTCGTCATTGTCATCATCGTAGCAAATGTGAATCTTCCAATATTGATCTTTAGCCGCTTGATCTTCCACAATTCACTTATCTTATTCCTTCTTTTGCATATATTGACCAACCATATCACATATGGATGTCATTTGCTCCATAATCTCATTTTAAAATTAAAACTCATTTTGACATTGAAGATTAACTGATTGACGTATAATGCGCGTTATAATTTTTTTTTGGTCAAAAACCAAAAGAATTAGGATCATAGCAAGAATTTTGCTCATAATAATAGTCTTCATTCATTGGTTGACACTGAAAAGTCTCATGAGGACCCCCAAAATTTTCACAACAAGGATATTGTTGTTGAAAACTTTGAAAATTTTATAAGAAATTAAAGTCTTGATTGTAACATGGTTCCGGGATTACAATAGAACAGAACTGTGAGGTGACAATCATTACCATAATATAGCATCAGTTCCTCAAAACTCATAAGAATACGTCGGGGGTTGTGGAGGTGGGTTTGAAAAACTTGGAGAATCGTAGAAAGAGTACGAGTTGAAAATTGATTGGTGTTCATTTCGCAACAGTACAAAAAAACAAACTCCACATATGTCATATACAACTACAAATGTTTGCAATGTATTAAAAAGACATTGTTGTTGTAAACTTTGCAAATTTTGTAGAGCTCATAAGGTATTGATTTGTATCATGTTTACGGATTATAGATAATCGGAATTTGCGGTGACAAAAATAACCATAATTACACCTTTCCACAAGACTTACAAGTACAATCGTTACAAAAAATATCGTCTAACAATCTTCACCCTCGAACAACAATGGTGGTTCAATAGTGAGACTTTGGAAGAATTGTTTACCAAGTCTGAGTTGAAACAATGGCTCTAGGCACACGTACCAACGATAGTGTTGTGATTGGATAACTCGAGTGTCGTGGAAGTCTTGGAAAACTCCTCCAATTCTTTCCGAATTAAGCACATTGTCTCCAATATGAGACCTTCACCTCTTCCACTCTTGGACAATTAGGGAGTCGTTGAGATGAATTTTTATTACTTGAATCACAAATGAAGCAAAATCCTTTACTAAGTCTAGATCCACACCTCGTGCAAGTACATCGTTTACAATGTTTATGTTCTTCTAACGGATCTTTACAATGAAAACAATGACGTTGATTGAACGAAGATGTTTAGGACCGTGAAGGTGAGTCAAGGGTTTCATCAAAAGAAAATCGGATTAGGAACACGAACAAGACTTGTCAACGGACCCACATTATAACAACAATAGTCTTTATTGTACAAAGCTCCCACAAGACGAAGCATCTTTAATCGTGTAAAAGGGAATTAAAACGAAGTCGAATGACGCAATAAGAATTAAAAATAAGGGGATATAAAAAAATAAATGACAAATAGGTTAAAGGAGATTATTTTTGGATTTTCGAGTTTTTTAAACATCATATTTTATTAACGGATAAAACGAGATTGAATAACTTAAACCGATAATCAACTTGCTTCACAGTAGCTCTTTAAAAGATAAATGCACAAAGGAGCGGAGGAGCGGGAAAGCAGCAAGCTATTTAAAATTCTTCTCGCTTTCGGTTTCGTAGTTCCTCGGCAAGCAACCCTCCTTATACCCCTCTTATAGTTTGTAAATCTCTTAAAGGTGAGCCGTACCTCACAAGTAACACAAAGGTAAGTTTTAATCTTTTGTTGTTTTTAAATACTTTAGGAAAAGTATTTATGATTATTTGCTAATATATTCACAAAAATTGAATAAAATAAAATAATTTTTGGTATTTTATATTTGTTTATAACAAGAAAAAAACATTCACAAGAAGTTTTCTAGGCACAACAACTCACCTCAAAATCGCTCAACGGCCCCCTCAAAGCGCGCCACAAAAAAATTGGTTGTAAGCAATAATACTATATGAAATAATATAAAATAGTGAAAATAATCCAAATCACTTTTACAATCCAAAAGCAATAAGGTTTAAATTTCACAAATAAAAATATATATATCCGAAGTATCGTTTCCCCAGTCGCTTCGTTATCCACAAAGTTTAAAACCGGACCCGGGTCGTTGTGTCCCAACGAGGCCGCGAATTTGAAAATCGAGTTTTGGTTTGAGAATTTATGCTTGAATGATCAAAGATTGGATTGGATTCTATTTCTACAATTAAAAATGAAAAAACAAGTAAAAGAAACCCTAAAACGAAAGCAATTTAAGTTAAAACCTAAAACGGGAACGTAAAAACGCGACTTAAAAACCTAAATTATCAAAATTTAATCCTAAAATGATTTTTTCACTTTTAATAAACTCTAAATGACTAAAATGCAAGAACTAAGAAAACTAAACCAAAAACAAAAGCGTTTAAAGCTTAAAAACACAAAAAAACCCAGCGAGAACGGGATCACTCCGTTCTTAAAAAACCAAATTGTAAGAATTTTTAACCCTACGATGCAAGTTTATTTTTCCTTAGTCTAATTGATAAAAGAAAATTCTAAAAAAGAATTATATTTTTTTTGACTTTTATTTAACTTTTTTTATGAATTAAAAACAGTTTTAAAAAGAAAAATTCATTAAAAATACTAAA
This sequence comes from Tanacetum coccineum, assembly GCA_026074375.1. Taxonomy (NCBI): domain Eukaryota; kingdom Viridiplantae; phylum Streptophyta; class Magnoliopsida; order Asterales; family Asteraceae; genus Tanacetum; species Tanacetum coccineum. The sequence continues at coordinate 12,458 of BQNB010128952.1, forward strand.
CAATTTTGGAAAAATCTGAAAAAATCATGAAAAGTAGTTTGAAGTATGCAGAATTTAAGAAAAATGAAGTGGTGAAAACAGCTTATCAAATAAGCTAAAAACACTTTTAAGCAAGAACTATCTTAAAAAGACAATTAATTTAAACAATGCAAAGAAACTCGAAAAAGACCCTAGGGCAGTTGGTTTGTGAGTCGTGGGAGGTGCTATAAAGGTTAGTGGGTAAGAGGTCAGGTTCAGCCTTGCTCACCCCTGACTTCCATACTCCCTTTTTTTCTTTTCTTTTTGAAAAACTTTAAAAACAAAGTTATAAATAAGCTGAAAACTAACAACTTTAAAACTTGAGATTATTTTTGAAAAGCTATAATAAGCTCAGAGAATGAGCTTAAAGATGACAGTTGTGATTTTTTATGACTTAAAACTTAAAACTAAACTGTTGGCTATTTAAAACTTATAATAACGCTAAACGAGACAAGGAAAAAAGCAAACTTTCAGACTACCCTAAACACCCTAATAAGCCCAAGACCTAAAAATAAAAATAAGCAAAAACCTAAAACTATAATAACAAATAAGCTAACAAACTTAACTTTTTAAAACTAAGGCTAATTGCTAAACTGTTAAGCATTTTAAGGCTAAATAAGCTGAGGGCAAACAAAAAAAAGCAAAAACAGATGAACTACTACACTTAATAAGCAAGCTAAGCAAAAATAAGCAATGGAAAGCAATAAGCAAACTCAGATAAGCAATAAGCAACTTGGCCTAAATCTGCATACCCAACAGCCTAAGAGTCACTTTTTGGGCTTAATTTTAAGTACCAAGATGGGATCTTATGGCTTAATAGGCTATAGGGGCTTTTAGCTTATCCAAGAGGCTATAAGAATCAACAAAGACAACAAAATTTTAATCTTAAAGTTAAGCACTGTAAAAATGAACTAGAAAAAGTTAAAGGGAAAGTGCTGAATTACGCAGCATATGCTGGTTTTTTAGAGTTTGAAAAAGAGAAAAATGCTATTTTTGCCTTAAAATTATGTGAATACAAACCAACCTAATGAAGTTTTGGACCTTAAAAACAACAAAATTAAGAACCGTCAAAGAACAATTATCATCAATTAAAAATGAGTTTGAAATCAAGAATAAGCTAGAAAATAGATTTGAAAAAGCTGATTTTAAAAGAACAAGGCACTTAACAAAATTTGACAGTTTTTGACTTTAACAAAAGGTAACCTGAAGACAATTACACTACTCTATTTTGACACTAAAAAGGACACAAAAACAGTTCTTAAAACCTGGTTTTGAACACCTAACCAAATAAGCACTATAAAACGTTTTGAACCAAAAGTTTAAAGCCAATTTAGGAGTAACGCATAAACAAACTTTTTAAAAATAAACAACTTAAAAATAGATTAAAGCAGACTTAATAAAACCCATCTTCCCAAAGTGGCCAAATGACCCAAAAGATTTTTTTGAACCAATATGACCCACTTTTCCCTTTATGCCAAACACCCCTTTAAACTTTTGGAATACAAATTTAAACTGTTTAACAAAGATTTAAGCAAGGAAACTTAAAGACAGATAACAAGATATCAAAGTTAAGCAAAACTAATAAATAAGCAACAATCAATAAGCACTTAAATAGACAGATAAGCAATAAGCAGTAAAAGGTAAAAATGGACAGATTTGAAGAGAAACTTAAATAAATAACATCAAAGCAATAAATAAAGACACATAAGCATAAAGTAACTTAAACAAGCATAAAGAAGCAGGAAATAAGCATAAATAAGCACTGCTACAGTAAATTAAGCAACATATGAAAAAGAGAACTTACAAGAGTCCAAAGCTTATGGCAAGGAAATAAGCTCTCAACAACTTAAAAACCAATCCTATATGCTTCCCAAGAAGCTCTAAACCAAGGCCATCCAAAATATACCTTGCTCCTTGCTTTCTTTGACAGTTTTTGATTTTTTTAATGATTTTTTAATTTTTTGACAGAAAATTAAACACACTTTAATATAAGCTTTCAATGACTTAAAAGGCTTATACAAAGGCTTATAAAACAATATTTAAAGACAAATAAGTAAATGACAATAATTTAAAGGAAAACACTTAAATTTGCATTAACTTAAAAAAAGATTACAAGGCTGAAATTTAAATGACAATTAAATTAAATGACAATGTATTAAAAAGACAGTATTAAAAATGGTACAAATTGTTAATACAAGATTGGACTTAACAAATTCGACTAAAACTAATGAAATACAATATCCTATATTTATACTAAGATACTAGGTCTTGAGTCATCTCTTGATGTGTTTCTTCTGAGAGAGAGTCCAAGGAGTGTGTTTGTTGTGTGAGTATAAGCCCAAAGTGGTCTCAGCCCTTAATTTTTCTTTGTCCCCAAGTCAAACCATCTTGTCCATTGATTTCTTGTCTTTTTCACCAACCAATGGTGTTGTCTAGGATTGCCAAGGTGGCAATGGCTTCTAGTGAGGTGGGGTGAGGGTTTTGGCTGTATGTTGCAGAGGTGTAAGGCAAAAAGACAATGAATAGTGTTAATGGAGGTTTTGGCGGGAATGGGTGGGTTTAATCTGTTTATATATGGTGCTGGTGCAGGGTAAGAGTTTAAAGAAATGGCAAAAGTGGTCCTCCATTTTGTATGTGTTGATTGCAAGACAAGTCCTTTGTGGTGATTTTAGTTTAAAGGACTTATCAACATTGGTCCCTCAGGTTATATGCATGATTTGCACAGTTAGTCCTTTGTGGGATAAATGGTTTAGGGGATATGGCAATTTGAGTCCTCCATTTTGTAGGGTTTGTTTGCAAAGTTAGTCCTTTTAGGACTAATAGAGGTTAAGGGTTAAGGGTTAAGGGTTAAGAGGCTAATGTTTGTTAAGTGCAATTTTGGGCTTATATATTGTGTCATGAGCCGGTTTAATTATACAAAAGGGTATTGAGCCTTTGGTCTTCATAATGACTAAATAGGTTGACCCGACCTATTAGATGGGTACGGGTGGACCCATTTATCATTTCTTCGATTTCGGATTTGACTTGACTTTGACTTTGCCATGGTTGACTTTGACTGTTGACTTTGACTTTGTCTTTTTCCACGCTCTTCCATTCCGTGCTTGGTTTTGTCCGTTTTGGCTTTATTTTTTGTCCTTTTATCGGATATCCTTTTCCTGCACAATATAAATGAAAACATACAAATACAATGTATTTTTGGTACTTTTTTTGTCATTTAAGTCCGATTTTAAAGGTCAAAGGTATGTGTATTTAAGCCCATACCAATATGCAACTAAAGGATGCCATGAAAAACAACAACGCACATTTGATATATCTATCTCACAATTGGATTCTAACATCATTCTTTTATGACCATTAACGAAGTATGACTTTAGTTAAAGATAGCGGCTTTTCTCGATTAACTTCCGCCATCAAAAAGCGGCAAGATCAAGAGTTCCAACATGGTCAAAAAATATTAAGGTGACATCTTAAAGTTTTGCCTAAAAATTATTGACTTATAAACACAAAAATTCAATTGACTCAAACATGAAAGATCTATCGAGAA
>BQNB010128953.1:0-19199 GCA_026074375.1 Tanacetum coccineum
ACAATAGAACATAGAAAGTTCTATCAAGTATTTTTGATAATTAAATTCTTAAAAGAATTAACTACCTAATTAATTACTAATAAGACTAAGATCCAACTTGTCCTCACACTTATTACCAGAGGTCTGACCAGTGCGTAAACAAGTAGGGCAATAGGTAAATGACGAGCGTTAATTACATGAAATGTAAATCTTAGTTTTATGAGACTTATGGCACTTAGTAACTCTTATACTAATGTCAATTGCATATTTCGTATCATCTTATGCCTCAAGTCCGAGGTCTGACCAGGTAACTCGATTTAAGTCGACCAAAAGAGAAAGTGCAAAAATTGGCAAAGGTCTGACCAATGGAAAAAATTCACCATGGGTTGGAAAGGCCCTGAGGTCTGACCAGAGAAGTCAATCCAAATACACGTGTTCTTCATTTGGTTGGCATAGACTTAAAACTTCACATAAGGTATACACATAAATCTTTACAAAATATGTGAACAAAGCGTGTACAAGAAGCATGCAAAACATCTTGTAGCACAAAGTTAAGAAAACATTTTGTTAACCTTTTGGTATAGACATCATTTTGTCAAATGTTCTCGGTAGCTCCATTTTGAACGCACAAAGAAGCGGAGAAACAGGTCAGCGCGAAGCTTATTAAAAACCTGACTTCTTTAGGAAAGCCGTAGCAAAACCCGCCTTAAACTTCTCTTGTAGTTTGTTCACAATGGGTGAGCTGTATTTCCAGTTGACTAATGATGCTATTATATGTTAAGAAACCCTTTGTTAACATTAGTTTTATACTTGTCAATATGGTGGAAAGAATTACAAAGTGATCAAACCCTATATTGTACTCCTACATGCATCCAAAGACGCAAGTAATTCCAATAATTCCCTTATATGCCGAAGCATGTAGTGGGGCAGGAGAAGATTAAAGATCAATTTAACCCCATACTGCGCAGATAAAAACTAAAATTATACAAGAAATCAAATTTCATAGTTTAATGTCCGTATTAGATTTGTCCAAAAACCCCCGTTTCGCAAATAACACATAACTGGTCACAAGGAGTATGCTTACGTGTGTAATATTAGACATGTACAATCCAAATTTCTCTATAAGTATAAGTCTGTTTTTAAGAGTTTTATAAAGTCTATTTGCAAATATTGAGCATCACATGGCATATCACATATAAGCAATTAAAACAGACAGAAAATTAGAGTAGAATTGAAGACAGACTCTTATATTGAAAGCAGTAATCATATAATGCCTCGAGTTCTCAAAAGAGTCTTCCCCAATTAAAGAACCAAAAGACTCTCACTAGGTTTTCTGCTAAAGTACCTAGATAGCCACATCCATCATATAGAATGATTGCGTGAGTCTTGAGGCCGAAATAAAACAAGAATAGAATAACATGGCAGCTTAGTTAACTTTTAATTTTAATCTATTCTTCTATTATCAAGTAACATTAGTATTGATTCTAGGTGTTTATTCATTATTTATGGCAAGTATTGCATATAATTGCCATAATTTTCCAATAAAACAATAAATAAATCAAGATTTCATGCTGCCCTGGCGTGTTTAATATGTGTGTAACCCATAAAACACCAAACGAGTTGGCTCTGATACCACTGTTGGAATTTAAATTACTGTTAACCATTAACACTACAAGTACACAACGGATATGGATCAAGCTTGGCATATATGATTAACACACAATAAATAAACAAAGGGTAATAGAAACCTAACCTCTTGAAGAATCAAATGTTAATGAAACAAAGTGGTTAAGTTACCACCTCTATGGTTGCTCACACAAACACGTCAACCGAGTGCGTCCGGATGCTAGCCTTACTTCACGCGTATCCCAAACAACTTTTGTATACCCACACAACCTGAATTGAATACCAAAACCCTCTCTTGTGCTTTGTACCAAAAATCAGGAAATAGGGGCTAGGGTTTCATTGAATTCGGTTCTACCAAAATAGGGTAGATATAACCGAAAATCACCAAACACAAACCCTAGATGAATCTAACTGTTGTCACTCCTATACAACCTGTAAACCAAAGTAATGGATCTGCTATAGAACCTGTGGGATCAAAAAACCCTAAAAGGGATTACCGAAATTCAATAGAGGTGTAATTGGCTGAACCAAAAATCAAATAACCTATTTAGGGTTTTGACTTAATCGGCTAAGAAGAAAAAGGGGAGATCCGAAACTGATTTTGGATGTTTCTCTGTTATGTATATCATCCATAAGGCTAAGGGTGAGGGTATATTTATACCACCTCAACCCTAATTATGATAAGACTAGGAAACCATGAGTTTAAGTCTTATCACAATTGTTCTCTTTTTCTTATCCCTTACAAATGAACCTAGACATATTCTAGAATCATCTTATGGCTGGCTACTCTCATTAGGACAACCATAATGTGCTTGTCCAATTGAATTTGGTCCTTTGGTTTACTTTAGAAACGCACATGAAGTTTTAAACGCACTCTAAGTGTTTAACGTGTGTGCCCCCAATAGGCTCACACATTTCTAGTCGTACATGGCTAGTCCAACTACCATAACCCAACATTGTATACATACCACAATAATAACAACAACAACAACCGGCCTATTTACCAAAACAATCAGTTCATACCTCCGTTTAACTAACAACGACAACAAATGTACCAACAATAACAACAACAATAAAATTTGTATTGTCCACAAATATACACTTCGTCATTACCACCTATGTTCCGCGATTCATCGTCACCATCACCGTACCAATCTCAAAGTTCTCAACATCATTGGCCGATTCACCCTTTTAATATTGATGACGTAGATAATTTTGGTCTATTTTTTGGTCGTCAACAATATCCCTGACTCAAGCTTTGAGTGGTCCATCCAAACCCGTTCAAGACGACTCTTTGGTCGAAGAGACCACAAAAAAAGAAGGCCTAAAAAAGACATCAAAAAAACAATCTGACTACAAAAGACGACGCTAGAGTTCCATGGACCAAAATGGAGGAGTTAGCGTTGCGTAGAGCTCGGATCAACACGACCGAAATTAGTGCCAAAGGATATGCACAAAGTCATAGTGGGTTTTGAATGGTTGTACTAGCGTACTTTGATAGGAAACGGGGCAATCGATAAGAGGCTACGATTCCCTCAACATAACTATAATATAATATCATATATATATATATAATATATAATATATATATATATATATATATATATATATATATATATATATATATATATATATATATATATCTATATATATATATATATATATATATATATATATATATATATATTACACATTTATATATTAAATACATTTATTATATGATATACAACAATGAATAAATATATAATATAGCACACACAATAAATATATAATTATATATAAATGCCCAATATATATGTATGTATATATATATATGTCGTGTATATAGTAATATATGTTATTATAAATATAATATATATGTATAATATATATATAATATTATTATACAAATATTTATAAATATATATATAAGTATAATATATACTGTATATATATATATGTATATATTTATATGCGGTAATATATCTATTCATATATGTATATACAATATATTACATACCTATATGTAAATAATACTATGTATATACAATATATGATAATACAAATATGGTATATACATAAATGTAATATACATATATGTCTATACATATATGTATAAATATATATATATATATATATACCAATATATAATATATTTATATACTAGTCTAACGTAACAGTGTCCGACAACGGGCGGTCTGTTTTTAATATTTTTCGTGGCTTTCTTTTTTATAATTACTTTCTACAGGTTAGTGATTGTCTTGGACTCTACTAAGACTAAGTGTTGTATTTTAAAAAAAGATTTAAACGGTCTTCGGGACCACGAGCCATGAGGGTGAAGAATATGCTGTTTAACTTCTCCATCTTCTTAGCATCTTGTGCCTAGTCTGTCTTAAACCTAAGGCAAGAAGATTAGGTGCGTGCAACGTCAACTATATGAACCATTTTATGATAAGGATTAGCCAAACTGAAAATTGTTATGTAAATAAAAAATTCTACTGACAACCACAACATAATATTTAAAAAATTGCAACGAAACAAAGTATGATTGGTAGTAAATACAAAATATATATCAGGAAGTTGTACATATTAGAAAACAATGATGGCCTATTCAAACGTACACATAAGTCACCATTCTTTGAAAACACACATATTGTCGTTGAGTCTTTTGAATGGTTGTCGACTTGTATAAACAGCAGAACGTTCATCCTCGCTTGCTTTTGACTCATAACAGACCCCTTTCCACTATATCCCTCTCAATATTCCACTACACACAGAAACACACTTCTCAATTAGCATACATTTAAGCAAAGATCGTATGTTAAGAATAACATTTGAACATACCATTTAAGGAGGTGCTTGATTTTGAGAATTGGTTCTCTCGACTGTTTGTTCAACAGTTAAGATGGGTGGTCCAGTATCTGTGAATGAAAACAGATAGAGCATCAGCTAGACCACCCGCCCGATGGACGGGCAAGTTTCATGTGTAGATTCAATAAGAAAACAGATAATTTCATCTATATTCTTACAAAAATTACATCAAATGTCTTTCACCAAATTTCTTTAATTACACTATATCTTTTCAAACCCTATAAACAACTCACAAATATCCAAATTAACACTTAATTCTTAATTAAATGAATTAAGGCTAGAAAAAACATACAATAGACATATCAATTACAATTCTACCCATGAATAAAACGTCACTATGTGGGTTATGTTTTTAGCTTTCTTTTTGCCTCTTCTTCTTTGAACACAACCATAGTCTCCCCACGGGCTCAGGTCTCTGGAGGGTGATGCACAGGTGGGCGAACCCGCATAGGCTCCCAAGAATTTCATTCAGGGGCCCGAAAATGTGGTCTTGCGCATCATTTTACATGGGTTCTAAAAGCCGCAAGCAAAGGCTTCTCGCAACAGGCACGAGGCCGTGAACCTCCCACGCACGCAATATCGACCAAGGCTTGAGGCTTAAGAGCTTGGCGTGAATGAGGAGTAAAAAAACGATAAGACTTGATCCTGTGACGGCTTTTTGAATCTCAATCTTTCGATAAAAATCGTATTTTATATAGAAAGAAAACAGCAAGATTACGATGCGCAAAGATAGTTTCTTGACTTTATTCTTTTATGTATGACCTTTTTGTAAACTCAATATATTATTGTAATTCCACAAAAAAAAATGAGATAAATATACAAATTTATAAATATTCTACTCCATATTCTATTTTTATTTTATTGTAGCCAGCATTAAATCATCACGCCTTAAAACGCCAAATGACTCGACATGACTTATATATATATATATTTATATATATATGTATATATATACTAGTTACGTAACCTGTCCTTGTTTCGAATTTTTTGTGGCTTTTTTGTTACTTTAAGGTTGTGATTGTTGGATCTTTAAGACGAAGTGTTGTATTTTAAAAAAGATTTAAACGGTCTTCAGGACCACGAGCCATGAGGGTGAAGAATACGTTGTTTAACTTCTCCATCTTCTTAGCATCTTGTGCCTAGTCTGTCTTAAACCTAAGGCAAGAAGATTAGGTGCGTCACGTGAAACAATATGAACCTTTTATTTTTTATTCAATAATAGATGGCTACTTAAAGCAAAACCATCATTGTTGGTCCATGAAATACATTAAAAGTTGAAAACTAACCCATTACTTCCAAATTTAAACAATAGCCGAGCATAAAGTCCATTACATATTTCTTAATCTTTAATATGTATGTCAGATCTACATTTGAGTTTATGGAGACATGGATTATTGTAGTTTTGTAAGGATATAGATAAAATTCTCTTGAGAAAATAATATGTAATTGTTCCAAAAGGTTTACATTTTATAAACATAAGATGAAATATTATAAACATGAATACAATCATGAAAATGCATAAATATGGTGTATAACTTATTTATTAGTTTCATACATTCAAACCAACAAAACTTGTTTGGAGACAACATTGTTACCGACTTTAGAAAAACTGTATTATAGTCCATGAATCAATGACTCACAATAACTCAATTTTAAGAGGCCGAAACTTCGTCCACACGAACTGAATGTATCATCATCTGTCTTCATGAGATATTTTTTTCGAGATACCGTTTGAGCCAAAAGTTCATATACAAATCTTTTGCCTTCAAATATCACCAATAACGGTAACCGAGTCAAGTAAATAAAATATCTGTATATAAGCGGATACATATAGAACATGATAAAAAGCTTACAGCTTCATCAATCTTGTGCGCATTTTGCATGCCCTTCTCGACATGGATTTCCGGTACCTTTTTCTCTTGCAACACTTTCTCACAATCTCAAATTGATGAACAATTACAAAGGATCAAGTAAGCTTATCATCAAACCTGACAACACCGATGAGGTTCAAATCTTTTTTCATTTGCACAAAAATGGAGTTAGATTAGAATTCCAACCATGAACGTCGAGGATATTACTCCAGCTTTGAAATATCTGCAGCCATAATCACCCATGCACGACAATCAAAGTACATAAAACATCTGAACAACTGACGTTATTTAGTAACAAAACATGGTTTATTAGTAACACTTAACGAATTCCACTACCACCTGAGCACACATCACTATGATTAGCATAAAGAAAGCATCTGTGCAGGGTGTTTGGCACTGCTGTTCGTAGGGCCTTTAACACTGACTGGGATCAAGTGGGAACACCTAAACAAATGTCCTAACGTCAAAAACTTATAACTTTTAGAACATGTGTTATAGGTAATTTGGTGTTTAAAGTGTCACACATAAAATGGGGTTATCACGTTATCCCAAGTCTCCATATTGCTTATCTCATAACGCAGTTTTAGATATTCAGGTTTGAAATCTCTTGACGTCAAACGGCTTACCTTGGAAAAAAAACAGTTGAAATAAGTAGTCACAAACACCACTTAAAAGTAGGCAAAATGTAATGGAAGATTAGTGGACAATTAGTGTGCAAAACAGTAGCCATTTCACTCTACAGTTGTGAAATTTTTTGCATGTCTTCTCGAACAGTCTTCCCTATTTGTTTTAATCATCTAAAACTCCAACAAATCTTCTTTGTTTAAACAGTAAAAATATTACATCCTTGAAGTCTGTATTTCATATTTTTGGCATAGAATTAAGTTACTAACTGGGTTTTTCTTGATAGGTTTTTTTGAGGGAAATTTTTAAAGGAGGTAGAAGCTGCTTATTTCAATTGGCTTATTGGAGCGTTTATCCTTTAAAATATATAGCTTGTTTGTCAGCGATCATTTAGTTTTTTGGTTAATAAGCAAATAACCCAAAGTGCTTATTTTTAAGTAGCTTATAAGGACTTATTTATACGCAGTAAAAAGAAAAATACCAAGCAGCCCTTAATAAGTTACTATACAAAAGTAAGGATACTGTAATAGCTTATCATCCCTTTTGTTGGCAGTTCGGTCGGGTTTCGGTTACAAACACTACCCATGTAATTTGTTTATGCAAACAGGTTGACAGGTCAAACCGAAACCTGCTTAGACCCAAGCTTAACCTGTTTATTTTCGTGTCGTTTCAGTAATTTCCACCCTTGGTTTTGCTTATATGATTTCTTATGTCTCAGGAAAATGGAAATTGCATCAGCAATCGTCGCTCCTGTTGTGAATGCTTTGACGGTTCATATTACGCAAAAGCTGAGAAACCTCACTTCCTCAGCCGAACGTGTTGAGCACATGAAAAACAGCATGCAGGTTTTGGAAGGTCAAAGAGCTGAGATCGAAGTGCACGTGGGAGATAATAAAGTAAACAATCGTAGGATACCTCCTCAAGTATCACCGTGGCTGACAAAAGTTGAAGATATCAAGAATCATGTTGACAAAATTTCAAGTAACAATGTTGGATGCAATAAGGGCGAAAACCATCAAGATTGACAAAACCCAAACCAGAACCAACATGTAAGGCTTCTTCTGAATGACATTTAAGTTGTTATTGACTTCGTACAGATAAAACTTCCTAGCTCTAATAACAGAATCTCGAGTCATCGATTTTTATGTTAAGAAATGCTGTATATGTTTCATGATGCCATTTACATGGCTTGTAAATACATATCCTAAATAAGGGCGACCATGGAAAATTAGGCTTATTGGAGTGTTTATCCTTTAAAATATTTAGCTTGTTTGTCAAAGATCATTTAGTTTTTTGATTAATAAGCAAATAACCCAAAGTGCTTATTTTTAAGTAGCTTATAAGGACTTATTTATACATAGTAAAAAGAAAAATACCAAGCAGCCCTTAATAAGTTACTATACAAAAGTAAGGATACTGTAATAGCTTTATCATCCCTTTTGTTGGCAGTTCAGTCGGGTTTCAGTTACAAACACTACCCATGCAATCTGTTTATGCAAACAGGTTGACATGTCAACCCGAAACCTGCTTAGACCCAAGCTTAACCTATTTATTTTCGTGTCATTTCAGTAATTTCTACCCTTGGTTTTGCTTATATGATTTCTTATGTCTCAAGAAAATGGAAATTGCATCTGCAATCGTCGCTCCTGTTGTGAATGCTTTGACGGTTCATATTACGCAAAAGCTGAGAAACCTCACTTCCTCCGCCGAATGTGTTGAGCACATGAAAAACAGAATGCAGGTTTTGGAGCGTCAAAGAGCTGAGATCGAAGTGCACGTGGGAGATAATAAAGTAAACAATTGTAGAATACCTCATCAAGTATCATCGTGGCTGACAAAAGTTGAAGATATCAAGAATCATGTTAACAAAATTTCAAGTAACAATGTTGGATGCAATAACGGCGAAAACCATCAAGATTGACAAAACCCAAACCAGAGCCAACATGTAAGGCTTCTTCTGAACGACATTTAAGTTGTTATTGACTTCGAACAGATAAAATTTCCTAGCTCTAAGAACAGAGTCCCGAGTCACCGATTTTTACGTTAAGAAATGTTGTTGTATATGTTTCATGATGCCATTTACATGACTTGTAAATACATATCCTAAATAAGGGCGACCATGGAAAATTAAACACAAATACCTCTACAATCAACCTAAAAATTATAAATCACACGCTCTTGGCTTTCTTTCTTATATGCTCAAATATTGTATCTTCATTTAGTATGATAGATGAAGTGGTTCCTTCTGGCTTCATTGATTCTTCACATGGATTAGAATAGTCGGTCAGGTTTAGAGATTTTGTATTTTCTTTACGTGCAAGCTGCCTCTCGCGTGTACATTTTCTAATTAGACTTAATGTCTCCTCAGATGCCAGATATTCAGTAGTTGATTTGGGTGCCAAGAAAGGCAAGCTCTTAGCCATTTCACGTATGTGATCAAAAATGGCTCTCTCATTGATGCTTTTGCAATCATCATTTTTGATCTCAGCCAAATGATCACCGGCAGCAAGCTCAGTTAGCATAATAACTACATAAACAGATTTAAAATGATCCTAAACTTGAAATATAACACATAGTCTAATACATAAACTCAATAGCTGAATTGTAACTAATTGTGTGTGGATTGGGGATTGTCTAGTGTATATAGAACTTTACGTTCTTCTGAATCTTCATCCAAGGGTTTGAAACTGGGACTGATCACCAAAAGGAAAATTAATCAAACTGACGCTATTGAGCAGAGATACACAATAGACCTGGGCCTGAGATTGGTCCAGGCCCTTTCCTCATTAGCCAAAAGCCTGGTAATGAAAATAAACAATTTCTGAATCAGCAGATGGTTAAAAATATATTACCTTCTAAAAGTGCATCACAAAAGTGCAATGTTTAAGGACTTCTTTGGACCAATGACGCGGATTTCATGGGCGTTTGGTCATGGCAGGGTTTGTAGTTTTGTGGCAGATGTTTTGTTTGTTGCAGCTGGAACCCGAACGAAATCTGCATATAACACCACATAATTAGTCCCATTTCTGTCAACAAATTCATCTCATTTTTTTAATAATTTAACGATTCAAATAATCTGACCCCTAGCCAATTCAAAATACACTGTAAACACATTTATCTCATATACACAAGAGGTTTCAATTATCGGTTTCCAATATTCAATTCAAAATTTCGCCTTCACATTATCCCATGACAAATACCAAAATAGCAGCCCTTCACCCTTGAACTCCGTGGATCAAGCCTTATCGTTAATGATTTATCCGATACCGTTAAAGTCGTCACAAGGTTTTTCCTTATATTGAAGCGTAAATGGGCAAAGATGTCTGATAGATATATTCATTCTAGAATCTTGACCGCCAAAACATTTCATTGAAGCACAACTTTGAGTCGATGAGCATCTCCGCCTTGTGGTCTTTGTCCGTGCTACTACCACGACCACCTGTGTACAGAAGATCTCTTGTGAATTGAACAATTAATAAACAAATATTAAGAAACTTTAAAAACTATAAAATAAATCGTGGGTGCGTACCAGCGAAAGGACCACCGCTAAAGAACGACCAGACGATGTTCATCTTCGCTACTGTTATGACCCATTACGAAATGAACAAAATTGAAAATCTACTTTGGCTGAGGAATCAGATGCGTACAGAACATAGTGCTATCAATAAGGTGTTATCTTAAACTTACAAATAAACCACATTATGATAGTGATTAGCAGCGAGGTGCTTATTTTATCTTTACCTTACAGATAAAACACGTCACGATTCTGAAGGTTCTATCAGTAAGGTTTTATCAACATGGTTTTAGCAGTAAGGTTCTACAAGCAAGCTTCATGGTTCTATCTACATGGTTTTATCAGCAACGTTCCATCGGCAAGTGTCTATTAGCAAGGTTCAATCCGCAAGGTTCAAGATTCTATTAGCAATGTTCCATCAGCAAGTGGAAGACATGAAAAAATATATGCTCCAAGATGCGGAAAAGATTACTCTTTTTCTTTGTGTGCCACAATCGTGGGGTCTTCTTTCCGGATATCAGGCGGATACCATGATACAACTTTCTCACCTATGAAAGGCTGGTGCAAGATCTTGTTGCCTGTTTTATGACCCGTTGGATTAAGCACATGACCAAAGATCTTTGCTCTTGCTTCTACCACTCGTGTAACAGCTGCTTCAGCCACCAAACTTCTTAGCACCATCTCTAAAGCAACATGAAAAATCACACTTTCAGCTTCTTGTAGTTAGGTTATTAACCGACAATATAATATCAGACTAATTTAAGATGAAAGAGTCCTTTGCTTGATTTGCGAAAGGATAAAAAGCAAAATACTTACGGTCATCATTTTCCTAAAAAGAAAACCTGAATTCAGAAGTAGCCACCCGCGCATCCCCTTGAACTGATTAGGCAAAGCACTTTCATTCAAAAAAATGCATCCAAATTTTTCGTCAGCATTAATTTTTTTATGCGGAGATTATAAGACGTGTAGTTTAACTTACTCAAGGTTTTGAATGTCCATGGTCCTCCTTATGGTACGTTTTCTCGTTGCATCTCCCGAGACAATGAGGTCGTTGATCCTTACAATGCGTTCAATGTAGTCTGTTATCATGAGACTTAATTATTTTACCACGTATCAGGTGCGAAGTTTATGAAATAGTTTAGTGTACCTGTAAGTATAGCAGTTTTAACATTCACTATTGATTCAAGTTCGTTATATGCAGCAGACTATTTTACCACGTATCAGGTGCGAAGTTTATGAAATAGTATAGTGTACCTGTGAGTATAGCAGTTTTAACATCCGCCCTTGATTCAAGTTCGTTATATGTAGCAGACTTGAAAAAATGTTCTGGAAAGCCCGTGGTAGGTATTTTGTTAAAGTTAGTGCAATTCCCGAGAATAAGAGACGTTTGATTGTCGACAGTTTGTTTCCAGTTTTTCGTCTCGTGGCAACTGGACATCCATATTAGCTTGTATCACGTATCCCTGTGACCAAAATGCAGGAATCTTTTATAAAGGTTGTCTGGTTATGGGTCAAAATGGGTAGCTCTAGATACGGGCCAGTAAATATATATTGTATAAACCGTGTATATAAGCATAAAAGAATAATATATACACCCAATACAAATAAACACGATGTGAATTTGTGTATCAAAAGGTTGATCTGTTAGGGGTTTTTATTGTTGAAACACCTAATACAAAATAATAACATCAAAAAGACTTTAGACACCTCATTTGCACCCAAACCTAAGATCGATGATAAATCAGAAGATTATGTGCTAAAATTTTTACAAAGCGCCACCATAACTGCTGCTGTCTGGGATACATTCAGATTAACCAAAAGATATGGATCAAGTTTTTGAGATACCAAACTCTCGTAACCAAAGCGACAAATGCTGTATTCTTTAACCTGTAAACAACGTATCAGTAATTAATAATGATATTATCATATGTCACTAAACAAAGGTAAAATTATTTAATCAACTTCTCACCTTAGAGCCAGAGTAGAGAACCTCTTTGATGATATTAACATTTCTATGCATGTGCAATGAATTCCATATTCTTTTTTGCGTTGATAAATTGATCACAAAAGATGTGGATCATGTTCCCCCTATTTCACTACGCTCTTAAGAACGCCACCATCATTGCAGACATCTACTACGGTGATCCATGAGATGAGCTCGATTTCAAACTGAGATGATCCCCAAATCCGAGATTAGGAGGCAATGTAAGCAATGATATTTCCCCTTTCTTCATGGTAAGAATTGCCTGATCAAACCCACGGCATATCTGGTCTGATAATGTCAAAAGAACCAGATATGAAATCAACATTGTAAAGTCTTGGAAATTGTGTTTTGACTTTTGAATATGATTACGCAATATGCATATTTAGAATCAGATAATGAAGTGTTTCATAACTATCCATTTTTGTATTTGTTTACTGAATTTTTCATGTAGAAGAAACTCAAAATAACCAGGTAATCGTATTCAGGAAACACAAATACCAGACAATTATCTGTCAAAATATGCAGTTCCAAATAAATTGATCCTTATCGTGAAGAAGTAAAGTAACCTTGGCCGACCTTCAAAGTGAACGGTTCTCCTTTATGTATAGTGGATATAAACGTAGTCCCATCAACTAAACTCCCACATAATGAACTGCATTCCATTGAAAATAGCAGAAGAAAAAGATTTTATTAGGTTAAAAGCATGTATCATAATATGCATAGAATTAGCTTTTCAATTCGAATACACTTCTTTTTTGCATTTTAGCAAGTACAGTAGTTTGTTTAGCTTAAATTTTAAAAATTTAACTCAAATTAAGGGGTGTTTGTTTAAGCTTATATAGTGGGACTTATGGCGTATGTGGTTTTCAACATATGTTTCATAACTTTATTTTCTGTGGCCTATTTTGAAACTTATCGGTTTATATAAGCTTATTGTGACATGGTGTGTTAGGCCGCACATGCGGCACAACCTGAAAAAGGTATCAAATTTAAATATTTGGAAAGAACTTTATACTGATCGAAGACACAAGTGTGAAAAAAATGTAATAGGCAATAATTTCGACATTCAGCACTAACTTTAGAATGAGGTAAATATTAGTAAACTTGAAGCGTGCCCAGTCTTATACCACCAGTGACCTTGTACACCAACTCACTTGCTTGCTGTCCAAAGCAAACACATAAGAGGTATTAGTCTATACAGCTACAAAAGCAAGTACTGTATCTTACCCTACTTGCTCCCAAAAGACACAACGAACACCTTCTGGTTTTTTACGCCATGTTAACACAACTTCACAAGCATAAACCTTCACTTAACTAAAGATTTCAATATTACCTCTTCAGTTCGAGCTTTTTCAGTCAACCTTGAATGCTTTCTATGCACAATAACCTTTCGCTGCTTTACAGGTGTCATTGTTAAGTAGCCACATCGTTGAGGTCATCGTTGGTAATAAAGGAGGAGGGAACCTACCTGACAAATAATCATGAAGTGGTTAGCAGCTACAACCTTGCATATAGCCGAACCAAGGAAGCCACTACCTCCTAATACTAATACTACAAGCTGGTATAAATAAAATGAATCTTAATGAGCTTTTCCAAATACAAATTAAGACTGCTTGATTGTATGTGTTGATATTCTGAATAATAATAAAAACAATTTAAAATGGAATAATCATTGTGTGGATATCAGACCTTGTTAGTCTTGATATCTGCTTCAACGTCTATAGTGGATGAGCTGTGCCCTTCACGCCTGCATCAGCATAGCTGCATTTGACACCAAACTTCAAAAATCTGCATTAAAAAATCATTAGATATAATCATATAACGTCTGCAGTCGTATTTAAGAATTCAGGTTCAATTGAATAGCTAGAAAGGACACATATCAAATGGACATGCATGATTAGAGTAACTTCTTAAAGTGAAAAAAGTACAGCCCAACATAATTCTTTATTAAGAGAAACCATAAATATGCATGTACCAAGAAGGCTAAAAGAATAGAAACAATATTAGAAAACTTATTATCTGAGCATGTATATCCTGCAACAATTATGTAACATACAACAATAATAAATTAGTTTTTGAAGATACAAATAAATGATATTAGGGTTTATGATGAATAAAATAGGTTTTTGAAGATACACATGAATGATAGTAGATGAATATGATTATAGAGTATACCAGGGAATTATAGTTGGATAAAGATGATGGTTTGAAGTATATCAGGATGCGTATGAGGGTTTTGGGGATAGATCAGGATGTGTTGGAAGACTTTAGGATGAAGGAACTTTGACTTTGATTGGAATACGTATATGAATATGCATTATTAGATTAGGTTTAGGGTAGACAAGTTTGATTTAGATTGGTATGTATGTAAATTGTTGTACTGATCTTTAGACAAATTATTATCACTTATGCCTATAATATAACAATATTGTTTTTAATAGTATCACACAAATGGTCAGTTGGTGCAGTTGGTTAAGGACACACAACACTAACCAAAGGTCATAGGTTCAAACCTTACCATGTCCTTAATTTTTATTTAAAAAAACAAAAATTATGCTATGTGTGTAAAAAACGAAAATTTATGCTATGTGAGTGCCATGTCATCATTGAGGTGGCGTCCAGTCACTAATTCATATTTACACACTCATAGTTAGCCCCATATATATGTTATATATATATATATATATATATATATATATACTAGTTACGTAACCCGCCCGACGGGCGGGTTCGCTTCTAATTTTATTTGGTTTTATTGTTACTTTAAGTGTGTAGCTGTTGGATTTTTAAGACGATGTGATGGAACATTTTTAAAGCGTTAGACGGTTTGGGCGGGTATGCTTTATAATAATATAGATAAGACTAAGTAGACACAATTACAATAGTTAGGAAGTCGATATATATCTTTTACGATGGAACGATCATTATCAAGGTTCCATTGAGTAAGGACTGATGTGGACACGTCTATTAGAAGAAATGGTTTATAAATTGGCTTAAGCAAGTTTCCAAATAGCATGTCAAATTGTCAAGTTCTCACCAAAAATGGAACACGGATAAATAAATAAATAGAAAACATACAAAGTCATTCTAATGTTGATGAATAATATTAGGTTCGGTGAAAAGTAGTTGGTGCATGACATTGCTCAGTTTCTTCGTGTGATACTAAGTCACTAAACCACGATGTTCCCTAAAGCATTGTCTGAAAAACAAGATACTTGTATCAATTTTTTCAAGCCGTTGAACCAATGCGCCAACCGTATGCATCAGCCTTACGTAGATATTCATCAACCCACTTGTCTAATGCATTGGCCAAGCTTCGTAATGCATCAGCCCATCCATTGCATCAACCCATTGTTCCAGTGACTTAGATCGTTTTTCTGCATGAGCCTTTAGGTTTAAGAGTTAAGTCTAATGTTTCTTTGCAACATTCTTGTGTCCCAAAACATTTGCCTGTCCTTTCAAAAGATCGGACCTTTTGTTCGATGCATGCAAAATCCATCCCAATTCATAATCCATATATACATAAACATCGGACGGGAATGACATACCTCCGTCGTAATCAAATTCAGTTGACGCCTTCACTTGGTCTTTAAGTCTTATGAAGGTCTCTAAGGTAACTCCATTTGGGATCTCTTATCGAACCTAACATAAATTAGTTGACTAAGTAACCTTAAGTAACTTAATAAATTTAAGAAACAGTTACAAAGTTAGCTTAAAGATACAAGTGAATTACAAGATTTAAGATATAATGATCTTGGAAATGCTCACCAAATTTGTCAAGCAGAGCTTCATCGTAGTGAGTGGTCACAAATGATGAGCTTGTTCTTCCAAAGTTTGTTCCACCATGACACTAATTAAATTATACGACTGAATGGTTATTTAACATATTTTCTCTGTTTGAAACAATAGTTGGCTAAAAGGCAAGTTAATACCATATAGTAATTAGTCATGCTTCCATTATTTATAAATAATCGAGCAACATAGAATTAGATATCTTATGTGGCTCTTTAAGAAGTCGGATTTCCAAAAACCTAATATCTTAATAGGGCCTCCTTGAGGTGCAAATAACTTTTCTGTCTTCATCAAGTTTACTATCAATTCAATGTATCTTTTCATATGAGTCTGTAGAATCGACACAATGTTTTTGTTAATGATTCGTGTTACATGGATAGCTTCATTCACATTATAAACACAATATTTGTCAAACAGAAGCTTCAAAAGATAAATCAAGATGGATTCACGGTAAAGAATGATGATATGAAAAGATCTCAAAGGCAAAGACGAAAGAAAATGAAAAGATAAAGATCAAGATCACAAGAGCATGATTGGAACAAGACCACTATTACACAACAAGATTCAAGACAAACAAGCATTAAAGTTCAAAGATCAAGGTCACAAGAGAGATCTCAATGATCATCCTTTAGGGGGAGATTGTTACGAATAAGAAAATGATGATCATTAATGCAATCAAAGAGAGATCTCAATGATCGTCCCTTGGGGGAAGATTGTTAGGAATGATAAAAGTGACGATCTTATTGAGATAAAAGTCTTGTAATAAATAAAGAAATAATATTGTGTAATAGGTTAGGTGATAGGCTCGTGACTTAAATAAAGTCACGAGACCCGACAAATAGCTAAAAGCTAAGAAACAAGAGCTCCTTGCTCTTCCTTGTATTTGGGTATAAATACCCCTCCCTACCTCATTAGTGAGGTGGTCTTATCTAATCAATCTAATCTCTTTTCTCTAATCCTCCTCCTCCCTCTTTCTCTCTCTACTTTCTATCTTTCTCTCTCTAGAATAAACACACACAAAACACCTAAACACACACTCTATTGCTTATTGATCCTAAATTCAAGACCTAACAAGTGGTATCAGAGCTGCAGGAGCGATTTAGTGTTGTTTAGGAGAGCTTATTCGGACAGCTTATCACGTTAGCTTATTCCAGCAGCTTATTTTGAGCTTATTTAAGCTTATTTTGAGCTTATTCGGTCCTAATCTGCTGTGCTTATTCTGGTTGAGTTCAAGTTGCTTATTCTGTCAAGTTTTAGCTTATTCTGATTTTTCATGAGCTTATTGAGTCATAACAGCTTATTTGAGCCTATTTTGTGCTTATTTCGCTAATTTCGGTTGTGTTTTATGCAATCGAAATTAATTGCTTACGGTTTTATCGTAAGAGTCGTGGCCAAATTAGTTTAAAATCTGTTTATTTGAGCTTATTGTCAAAATCAGTAGTTCAGATTCAGTAAAAATAGTTGCAATTTTCAAATTTAGTAGTTGACTGGTCAAACTCGGTAGTCAACGGTCAAGTTGACTGGTCAAACACGTTTTTGAAAAAACGCGTTTTTAAGTCTTGGATATTGAAATCAAAGAAAGAGAATAAAAGATAAAGAAGATCTCAGTAATCTTGTTGCGTGAATATCAGATTAATAGACCTTTAAAAGATCCAATCACACAATCGATTTCATCACAGATTTACACTCGGAACAAGATCATACTCGAAACATTCATTTTTCAAAACAAAAGTAAAGACAATAAACAAAAACAAGAATCTCAGTATTATCTCTTCTCATATTCAAATACTTGTTCATACAAACAAACCATAAGAGATTGTTCATCACATATTCAAACTTAGTTTCAGATCTGGTCAAACTCGAAAGCTTTAGTCAAATTCATAAATCAAATGGACTAAACTCGATACCGAAAATGCTTTTGGTTAAAAACGACAAAAAAACAGTTACAAGGAAGAAAAAGACAAGATCTGCTACAAGTGGATATCTACAAAATCTATCACAGTTAAACTCTGATGTTTTAGTCAATTTCAGAAATGTTACTGAGAAATGTTATCGAAAAAGATTTATCGAAAAGTACTGATTAACCAATTTTAATAACTGAGTCAACTCAGCCAAGTAAACTCGTTTTTTACCGAGTCGACTCAGTACATGTTTTATCAAAAAAGAAAAACGACAGCTTGACTTATCACATCGACATCCACAACTCATCTACACAACACAAGACTCAAAACCAATAAGAAAAACAACATCTCAGATTCTCTATCGTGTTCAATAACAATGTCGAGACCTTTTATAGATCCAAAACACGTACAAAGAGCTCATCATTGATCCATGTAAAGAAACAACACTTTCTCTTCTATATCCGAAATTAAAGAAAGAGATATAACAATATTGTTACTCTCTTTTCTTTGTTTTGACTGATCAAAAATGAAAACAATCTTACATGTTTTGAAGGGATCATTTGATTTGTTTCGAGTGACTGTGTTTTATCAAAATCAAAAGAAAAATTGATTTGTGAGTGAGTATATTGAAAGATTGTGTCGTGTGATTAACATCAAAAAGATTTGTGTTTAGATTTGAGTTGGGTGTGACGAGTGAGATAAAGAACAATAGAGGTGTATTATGTATGAGTGAGAATAGGGCTAGGGTTTGTGTTGCGTGTGTGTCATATTTATATGTTTAAGGCCTAGGGTAATAATCAATTAGTTTAGGCCAGCACTCATTAGTTTTTCCAAAAAATTGTGTTGTATCAGTTGTGGGCTGGCGTGTTTTGTTTTTCATATTGGGCCTTTATCAGTTTTTGCATAAACCAAGTGTGAACCGAGCAGCATAAGAAGAAAAAATTAAGTAGTTGTTTTTGTTGGATATTGCGTTAAGTTTTGTGGACTATAATTTTTATAATTTTTACAATTTTTGTTACAAGATTACAACTTGTCATAATTTTTTAAGATTGAGCTAA
>BQNB010128954.1:0-19199 GCA_026074375.1 Tanacetum coccineum
TTCTTAAGTACTGCCAACTAGATTCCGCATAGTTGACAGTATATCAGTGTTTCATTAAGGAATATCGATCCTACAATTCACCCCTAGTTGCTAAGGGTTGATTGTGATTGATTTATTGGTTCTAAACATCTCCTAGTAAGGTTTAATATCTATCCTTTGATTTCTTTTATGTTTTGGTCCATGCAAAAGTTTATTAATTTCTGGAAATCTTGAGTATTTTGTGTAAGTTAATGTGTTAATATATCATGTATGGCATTGTATAGAATCTTGGGGTGTTTGGATTGAGGTTTGAATGGATTTTTGATAAGTTCATATAAGTAGTTTTAGGACAGCAGGTTGTAGCTTTGATTACGAAATATTTTTGTCTTAGAATACCTTGGAAATTTGATTTAATGATAGCCTTAGGTCTTAAGTGTATGTGGCAATTGGATGGAAAATCATCTCCTCCGGATGAGTGAGATACGGCCGTTTTACTAAAACGGGTCGTTTTGTGCAAACTAAATCTGAAACCTTCATAAGTCCAAAATTTTCTATACTAGCACCCAAATTAGTAAAATTGTAGCTTCTAGGTATTGAGTCAACTTAAATTTTTCCGCATATTTCATTATCATCAGAATTACGGATTAGGAGATATGTTAAAAATGGTAAAGGCGTAAAATTCAGAGAATGGCATGCACTTGTAGTAAGGGGTAAATTAGTAATTTCACTTGGGTTTTGGAATTTTTTGGACAGTGGAGGCTACATTTCTGGAAAAATAGACTTTTAATGCCACCTGTACGTGAAAACCTCATGTTTATATCTATTGCAGATTATAAATGACACGCTTTCAAAGATGAGTAAAATTTCAGAATTTTGCAAATTAAAGGTTAGATCGACGTAAAAGCTAAGGTGAACACTTGTAAGAGAATTTGGTTAAAACTTAAACTAGAGACACGTCTTGGGGATGATATTAGCTCAGATGTGGAATTGGGTTTTGAGTGTTTTCAACCTAAGGCACGTGCGAGAGCTTACGTGGTGGTTGAAAATCCACAGCGGAATCCGAATGTGGTCACGGGTATGTTTTTACTTAATGATCACTATGCAAGTGTCTTATTTGATTCGGGTGCTGAGAGAAGTTTTGTATCCCTTGAGTTTACTCCTTTCATTGATATTGCCCCGGCCGCTTTAAACACTAGTTACGAAGTAGAGTTAGCGGATGGGAAGATTGTTAGTACCAACACCGTTTTGCGTAGTTGTACCTTAGCTCTGTTTAGCCACATGTTCAAAATAGACTTGTTACCAACTCGATTAGGTAGTTTCGATGTTATTGTTGGAATGGATTGGTTGTCGTACCACCGAGCTGTCATAGTTTGTTATGAGAAGATTGTCCGTATTCCCCTTCCGAATGGTGAGATACTTGAAATCCATGGTGAGAGACCGGAAAAGGATCCGAAATCACTTTCGTGTATCAAGGCCGATGAGAAAAGGCTTGATGACATTCGTACCGTTCGTGACTTCCCTAAAGTATTTCCGAATGACTTAACTGGGTTACCTCCCATGCGTGAGATAGAATTTCGCACCGACCTAATTCCAGGCGCATTGCTAGTTGTAAAGTCACCTTACCGCCTAGCACCTTCCGAAATGCAGGAATTATCAAATCAACTAAAAGATCTCCAAGAGAATAGTTTTATTCAACCAAGTCATTCACCATGGGGAGCACCTGTGCTATTTGTCAAGAAGAAAGATGGTGCTTTAAGAATGTGTATTGACTACAGGGAATTAAATAAGTTGACAATTAAGAATTGCTATCCCCTCCCTAGAATTGACGATTTGTTTGACCAGTTACAAGGTACGTGTTGTTTCTCCAAGATAGATCTTCGTTCGGGATATCATCGGTTAAGGGTTAGAGAAGAGGATATACCGAAGACCGCATTTAGAACACGTTATGGGCACTTTGAGTTCACAGTCATGCCATTTGGGCTGACGAACGCACCAGCAGTATTCATGGACTTGATGAACCGCGTCTGTAAACCCTATTTGGAAAAATTCATAATTGTGTTCATCGATTACATCCTTATCTACTCAAAGTCGGAAGAAGAGCATAAAGACCACTTAAAGACGATTTTAGACTTACTCAAGGAGGAGAAGTTATACGCTAAATTTTCAAAGTGCGAATTTTGGTTAAAAGAAGTCCAGTTCCTAGGACACGTGGTCAACCGGAGCTGGTAAGTTTTGCGTTTTTCCCACTATTTAAGATCCCACAAGGGTTGGACAGTCGGGGTTTTTTACCAAAGATAACTGGGTAAGAAAAGAACCCCTTAGTCACCCACTGAGAATTCGTTCATTTCTTAAGATTGGCAGGTTTATTACCGAAGGTTTATTGGATTTCTCCCGAGATCGCCAAGCCTCCACCTTGATGATCAGAAGAATAAAGCCTTATGTGTGGGGCGATAAGCAAAAGAAGCCTTGTTATCTTGAAAAGAAAAACTATGTAATGCCCCCTGTTAGCATCCCCGATGGACCAAACGGACTTTGTTGGTCTATTACGATGCGTCAAAATCAAGGGGTTTGGAATGTTGTGCTAATGCAGAGAGTTAAGGTGATATTGCGTATGCTCAAGACAATTGAAAATACATGAGGAAAATTAAACACCCACGACTTGAGTTGGGTGCGGTGGGTTGTTTTTCCTTAAAAACTTGGAGACATTATTCTTTACGGAACGAAAGTGGCATTTACACTGATCACAAAAGTTCCAGTATCTTTTTGAACTGAAGGAATTGAATATGGGCAGAGTCGGGTGGATCAACTACTCGTTACTACGCATTGCGAAATCAATACCATCCGGGCCAAAGGCAAATGTTTTAGCGGTTGCTTTTGAGCAGAAAAGAAAAGACTCAACAGACGAGTACTAGCCAGAGTATGACTATCCAGTTCTGCTTAAGGGACCAAATTTTGTGGGACACAAGGTGAAGCTTCCAAAGATCTTGAAGGCTCCAGCGATGGCTAGAGGGATTATAATCACATTTGAGAGGCGGGGAGATGCGATGGAATTTACTTCTTCGATCGGATTTGGATTCCATCAGTTGGTGGTATAAGGAAATTGATCATGGATGAAGCTCACACTTCTAGATATTCAGTACATCCTAGTGCGGATAAGATGTACTATGATTTGAGGGATTTGTATTGGTGGCCTGGTGTGAAGAGAGACATTGCTGAATATGTTAGCAAGTGTCTTACGTGCTCTAAGATAAAAGCCGAGCATCAAAAACCTTTAGGTTGCTTCAGCAGCCAAAAATTCCAGAATGGAAATGGGAGAAGATAACAATGGACTTAGTTACCGGGTTGCCTAGAAGCAGTAGTGGGTATGATGCGATTTGGGTCATTGTGGATAGATTGACCAGTCAGCTCACTTCCTGGCCTAATCTGAAGACTACAAAACTGAGAAGCTGGCAAGGATTTATATTAACGAAATAGGTTGCGAGACATGGTGTACCAGTGTCAATCATTTTCAGACCGTGATGGTCGATTCGCATCGCACTTGTGGCAAGCTCTTCAGAATGCGACTGGGTACAATCTAAACACATGGGTACAGCTTTACCTCCCTGAGACTGACGGTCAGACTTATTTCAAGATGTGAGGCGTACTATCCAGACACTAGAAATATGCTGCTGAGGAGCTTTTTGTGTGTTATGGATGTTGGTGGTTTTAGTTTGGATACTACTTCCTTGGTTGAGTTTCTTATATATAAACAGTTACCTAACAAGAGCAGTAAATGCGCAACCTTTCAGAAGGGCGACGGGGCTCTATACGTGGGAGTTAAATGTGGGCTCTTAGTAGGGAGATGGGCGTGATGGGGTAGGTGGGGGTGAGGAAAGGGATAAAATATGGGAAAAGAAAGGAAAAATGAAATGTAAAAAAAGTAAAAAGTCAAAGGAAAGAAAGAAGAAAGTGAAAGTCACGTATTTATTGGACCAGGAGAGATGGGAGAATAGATAGATAGAATTGTGTGCTTTTGTAGGGGTAGGGGAGAGGGACGTACTATGAAAAGAGGAAGAAGAGAAAGAAAAAGGAAGAGGAAAAAAAGAAAAAAAAAAAGTTGTTCAAATTATAAGGGGAAAAGTTGTCTGAGGATGGGGAACACGGACAAGGACTGGTCCCAAGAAAGAAGAAAAAGAAAGCAAAAAGCTATGCGGATTATAAGAGGCGGGCCAAACCCTTTGAATGTATAGGCGATGCATGGAACGGGTTATTACTTTAGATATCTCTATCGGAAAGGAGTTTTTAATTATGGTTGATTTGGAAGGACAAAAATGAAAAAAAGAAAGGAAAGCTTAGCACCTCGATAGTGGGCCTCGAAAATAGTGGTGGAGTGATTGGCCGGGATGGGTAGCGTTATGGCTGAAGGTTACCCCAGGATGCTGAGCTGTATTCACGACACGTTTCACTGTTTCTTGTCTAACCTCAAAGAAGTGCTTGGCGGAGTCAGATGTTCAAGTGCATTTAGATGAATGAGCATTGATTGAAGTGGAAATCTGCTGGCTTTTTGACCTGAGAAGAGGGCCTATGAGCTCGTGGAGCGGTGATTGTGAAAAACCTTAAAGCGAGAAGAAGAATTCCTCTAGTAAAAATTTTCGTGGAACTTATACGGCATAGGCGGGAGTAAACTTGGAGCGAGGGAAAAGTTCAATTCAAGACCCAAGTACCAGCATCTTATTTGGCCCCCACCTCGTCGCAGTCGTCAGTTGAACTCTGGGGACCAGAAGGATTTCCTAGTTTTCCTTTAGGGGGATCGGACTGTGACAATTCCGTAATGTCAGGTAAATAAATGATTAATGGGTGGTTGGGTGTTTTAATGTGTCGTAAGTTAAAATATGGGACGTTCTTTCACCCCGCATTCGGCAAATTTCGCGTGCGCTTAGTTAAGTGTTTTTTGTTGATCGTTCTGGCTTCGAAAATTCTATGTCGTCTACGTGCATATTGTAGTTTGATATTGCCGGTTTGTCGGTGTGGTGGTTTTTTTTTGGTTTGGTGTTGAACCCCTAAGGATTTTGTTTATACTAATGATCATTTTGGTCAGGTGTGGGTGGTTGTTTTACCTTGGTGGGGGTCCGGCGCATGAAGCTTATACGTTGCGAATCCCTCGGGGTGGGGGGGGGGGGGGGGGTGTGCTGGGGGGGGTATCGAGTTACGTCTACCGTTATCTTTCATGACATAACTCGTTTATATATAAAAAAGATTTAGTATCCACCATAGATCCCAGTCTCCATAACCGGCCTCCTACTTAAATCTTCCATACCACAACAAACGTAATTTTTTATATTCAATTCCCATAAAAATCTCTATCATGTCCAACCTTACATGCAAATCTCACAAGAACAATTAAAATAACCCATCCAACTCCCTTCTTGCCCTCTCCCCTGGGCATTGCCCAAAAATTAGACCAACCCCCCCCCCACCATGCCTCCCCCACCACTCCCACCCACCACTCCACATACAAATTTGTTCTATCTCTATTTTTACCATCTAAACCATGGGCGTCTAAAGGTGGCTTGCAATAGGGTTGGTCAAGGGGTGGGAGGTTGATTTATGATGGGGTTGTTGGGTCCTTTTTGCTAGAATTTTATTGATGGATTGTTGGTTTTTTAAAATCAAGGGGGGATCATTGGTGGGGTGTGGGTGGTTGGTAAATTAAAAATTTTTTTTTATTTTTTTTTTGTGTTGTTAAATAATATAAAGAAAGCTTGTGCTGGTTTCTTTATTTGTCTTGTTTTAATGGAAGATTTCTAAGCGTTGTGATTGTTTGTGTTTGGTTTGTATGGGTTCATTGGTCTCAAAGATTCAACCCAGTGCCTAAGGTGTTATGTCTGATTGTGATTGATTTTATTGGTTTTTTTTAATCAATCTCCCCCTAGCAAGGTTTATTTTTTTTTTTAATTTTCTTATCTTGGATTTTGCTTTTATTTTGGGTGCATGCAAAAAAAAAATATAGGTTAGGAAGTTTAAGTTATTTTGAGGAGTATTGTTATTTTTAAGTTTAATGTGTGAATATATTCCATGTTTGGCAGTGTGTAGAGTAGAAGCTTGGGGGCGGGGTGGTGGGGTGCGTTGTGTTTTGTTGTTTTTGGAATTCGAGGTTTTTTTGGAAATTTGGATTATGGGAATTATAAGTTCATAGGAAAGGAGTTTGTATGATAATGGAGTTTTTAGTTTTAGTAAGTAGTTTTAGTAGTTTTTGTAGTAGTTTTTAGAGGAGTAGTAGTAGTAGTTTTAGGAAGCAGGTTGTTACTGTAGATTTCGGATTTCGAAATACTGTTTGGTCCTAGATACCTGGGAAATTTTGAATGACAATGATCAAAATGGACGGTAGAAGGTAAAAAAAGTTTATGTTATTGAATTTATCTGTATAGCCTTTGGATAGCCTCTAGGTTTTAAGTCGTATTGTTATGTGGCACACAAAGTTAATCAAATTTGATTAATTAGGTAATATGAATGGATGTTTTTTTATTTGTTTTCAATAATTGATTGGAAAATAAAAATGAGTTTGAAATTGATATATGATGATTATATGTGGGATGATATATTAAAATTATTTTAATTTAATTTATTTTTTTATTTAAATTATTGTGTGTGCGAAATTTAGTTTTTGATAATTTATATATGTGATTAGTTTTTTTGTTTCAATGTATAAGTAATTTAAGTGTTTTTATGCTATTTTTGGAATAGGTTGGTTATGAATGATTCTATAATTTGTTTGTAGTTGTACTTTTGGATATGGTATAAAAATTTTGTCTGTGAAATGATAATAATAAATACAAAAGATTTTTTTGATTTTCAAATTAGAATTATTTTTGTATTATTGATTAAATTGTGAGATGGAATTTTGTAAATTGGATTGGTATTGTTTTAATTGTAGTTGAGATATATTAATTTATAAACTTAATAGTTTAAGATTGGTTATAAGTAAGATTGAACAAATGATGGAATTGAGATAATTAATATTATAAAGTTAAGAGATATAAATTTAGAGATATATATGAGAATAAAAATAAGTAAAAAAAGAGGTGTGTAGAGAAGAAGTATTTATCTTTATTATTATTTAATTGGTATTTATTATTAATTTATTTAATATATATTGGTGATGTGAAAAGTATATTTTTTATATTGGAATAGTATAATTAAATAATAAAAGAAAAATAAGGTAAAAGTAATATAAGAAATAAATATATTATCGCAAAATAAAGAAGAAAGAAAAAGGTGTATTGGTGTATTAGAAATATAATAAAGCAACAAAGGAAGGTGAATATATATGTTATTATTATTATTAAAATTCAAAGTAAGAGAGGATTTTTGGGGTTATTGTGGTTGGAAGGATTGCATGCTAGATATTGATAATAGTCTGTGTTAAACTGGTTATTTTATGGGATTAGATGTGGGTGGTTGATGTTTTATATGTGTGGTGGGTCATAGGGATGAGGAGGTAGTGATAGTTGGGTGGTTTGTGTGGAGTACGTTTGGTTTATGGTAAGGGTGATGTGATTTTGAGATATTGCAAAATCGATAGATAGGGTGGTGTGTGGTGAATCAGTTGAGTGTAGCGCGCTGTCTCGTTTATCGATAGTTGTTATTACTATTCTTGTTTATTTTATTGATTCTTATGTTTCATTGTGTGTTAGAGAGATTAGTTGGGATTTGTAGGTGTATTAGTAGATGGGGTTGTATGGAGGTATTCATTTTATTTGTTTTACCGGTTGATGTTGTTGATTATCTATTTTTTTTATTTAGTTGTATAATTATTTTCCTTAATTGTTATTTTTTTTTGGTTAATGAGTCTTAAGTTTGTGTTTTTCTTATTGTCATTAGATTAATTTAGATGTTGTATTTAAGGGGTAGTCCCATTAGCTTATATGGATTTCTTATGAGTTTAGATTACTTGGTTTAGAAAGATACTTTTTATGGTTGTTGATATTAGGTGGTATGAGGTAGGGAGTATTATAAGGCGGGCGATGGACGGGTGATGGATTAAATTTATATTGATGTTATTGTCTGATTTTGTTTAGATTATCTTTTGTGATTAGTGAATCTCTGTGTTTTGTAACTGTTATTGTGTTATGATTATTTTTGTTGTTAGTACTTAAAATTTTTCGGTGTTGGTTCCTCCGTATTATGCTTTTTTTTGGGTTGTGTAGATAATTTAAGAAATTTATTGTTGTAAAATGAGTGGTTTAAATTAGATAAATTTTTTTGTAGGAAATTAGTATAGAAAAAGATAGAAGATGAATTAGAATATTAGGAAAAGATTATAATAATTTTGATTAAAAGAATAAATCAAATTTTTGTTTGTTTTATTAGGAAATCAGTAATTAAGTAAAAGAAATTTGGTAATAATATAGGTGAAGAATATAGAGATAGATAATTATTTTGAAGATGTAAGAAAAAAAAATATGACAAGTCTGAATTTTTTCCTGCTTGTTTAGTATTAAAGTTAGGAAAGATAAAGGGAAAAAGAGATAGGAAATTTTTATTATATAAGAAGATAAGAAAAAAGATGTAGTTATGAAGTAGAGAAAAGGAACGAAAATTTTTTAGTGGAAAAATATAAGAAATTAGTAAATAGTAGAAAAGTTGAATAATTAATATAGATAGATTAAAATGTAAAGATAAGAATGAAAAGTAATGCAGCGTTTTATGGTAGAGTAATGTGAGGGGTGTAATAATGTTGTTTGGAGTCGTTTGGGCTTTATGAGTTGCTGTGGTTGAATTTTTGGTTTTGTGGTTTTTGGTTTTTATGTGTATTTGTTGGGCAGTAGTAGAGATTATAAGGGTTTTAAGTGAGGTTGCTTGGTATTGTATGATTGACTGTGGTGATTTATATTATGCAGCGTATACTGTGATATAGGATCTAATTATATAATAAATATAAGCATTCCAGTTGTTTAATAATTAATGGGGGTGTTTTATTAGGCCATGATAAGGGTGTGTGTTGTTTATTTAGGGGGTGGATTCTGGTATCGTGGTGTTTGTACTGATGTTTGTGATTTGTTGTGATTTTGGATTTTTGATGTATTTAGAGAATAATTTATGGATGTAGTTCAAGTAATATTAATTTTGATAGTATTTATTTGTTTTGTTTTAGTTGGGAATGATTTGATAATGGGGGAATAGAAGTTGAGTTTTTATTTTTTTAATTTTTGTGTAGTGAATAGATAATTTTAGTTGATTTTTTTTTTTAATTAATTGGATTTTTTATAGAGAAAATTTAGATTTAGAATATGTTATTGTATGTGGAAAGAGGTGATTAATTAATTTTATATTGATTTTCGAAAACTTTTATATTATATGATTCTAGTCTTCTGATTTATTTGAAATTTTGGAAGTTGATTTTTTTTGATTTTTTTATTTATTAATTTTTTTTTTTAGATTAAGTTCTTTTTTTTGATATTTATAAATTTGTATTTTTTTGTTTATTTATTTATTTTATTTATTAGAAATATTTATTTATATATAAAATAAAAGATGTAAAGGTGTAGACTGATACAGATAAAAAGAATTGTTATTGAATGAAGAAGGTAGTATGTGTTTTTGTGTTCGTTATTTTTATAATGTGATAAGATAATGAATTGCAATAAAAAGAGAAAGGAAGGAAAAGAATTAATAATAAGGAAAAAAAAAAAAAAATAATTTATTAATTATGAAGTGTAGAGTATGAAAGATTATGAAAAATTATAACGTTGGGTTAATATTGTTTAAGAAGAAAGGAGGCATAGGGGTAATGAGCTGAGGTTTGGCGGGATGGCGGGTTTCTGGGCAGTGAAGACTATGATAAGGGTTAGGAATTTATGGTTTTTTGTAATTTTTATTTATCGTTTAGTTGTGTTTAAGTAAGGTGTATAAAGGATGTGCTCAGTAGTAGTTATTTCAATTAGGGCTGATTTTGTATGTGTTTTGTGTGAAAAGGATGAATGTAAGTTAAGCTTTAATTTTTAAATTGAAAGGAGGATGTAATTTTTGGAGGTAATTAGGGCGATAGCATGGCCTATTCTTACCAGATATAGATTAGAAGATGGCATGTTATAGACAATAGTCATCAATTAATAAAGTTATGACTCGGAATAAGGGAAGGAAGGTTAAGAGAAAAAAAAATAAGAGAAAACTACGTAGAAACTAAAAAAGAAAAAATAGAAAAAACACAGCTCTAGTAGGGAGAGAGAAATTGGAGAAGGTTTTAAGATGTTTATGTTTGTAAGATAGATAAAAATGTTAAAGGTGTTTATGGAAAAAGAAAAAAAACGATAGTAGAGAAAAAATAGAAAATAAAAAGAGATAGAAAGAAAAAAAGAAATACTAGAAAAACAAAGTATGGGAATGAAAAAATTAGGAAAATGATAGGTAACCGGAAAGAAAAAAAAATAAAAGGGGAAAAACGAGATAACTAAAGATTGTAGTAATAGAATTATATATTATAGTAGACACGAAATTTGTGTATTGTTAATAAGTGTCTGTTTTTTTTTGTGAAGAATATTAGCTTTTTGATTTATGAGATGTAAGAAGGATAGAGAGCAGAGATAACGGAAGAAAATTGTAGAAAACACCAAGGTGTAAGATAACATTGTTATAATTAAAGTCAAAGGCCAAATCAATTAAAAAAGCAAAAATATAAAAAACTGAGAAATTATAAAAAAGCAAGAATACGCAGAAATAAAAAGAAAAAAATATGTAGAGAAAAGTTGATTAGAAAAAATATAAAAAGAGACAAGATAAAATAACACATACAGGGCATAAATTAGAATAGATGTATGTTACCATTAAAAGCTCATGCAAGTAAAATAAAAAGAAAAAAAAGAAATAGGTGAAAACTAGACTCAGGAAAAAAAAAAAAGAGAAAAAAAAAAAAAACCTACAAAAGGAAAAAACCAGAATAACACACACAAGGTTTTATTTTTTTATTAAATTAATTAAAAGAAAGTAAATTAGGTTAATTAATAATAGAAGTTATTAGAATATAATATATATATTAAAGAAAATATAAAAGAAAAATTTTTCGGAATGTTTATAAATGTTGTTATATGATTTATAATGATAGTATAAATTTATATTAATTTAAAGTTTTTTTAATTAAATGAAAAATTTTAGAAGAAAAGAAGTTAAATAAATAACTTTGTATTAGGTAAAGATATTGTGTTTTTTTAATTAGATAAGAGAAACTAAAAATTTTTTTAATGGGAATTAAAAGAAAAAGTTAATTTGTTTGAAAAAAAAAATAGTTAATAAATTTAAATTAATAAAAAAAAATTTAAAGAAATATTTAAATAATAGATATATGAAAAAAATACATAAGTTGTAAGATAAGTAGAGAGTTTGTAGATTAATTATTAATATTTTATAAATTATAAATGAATAAAATAAAAAAATTAGGTATATTAAGAGTAAAAAGAAGAAAAAAAGAATAAGAAAAGAAAATCAAAGAAAAAAAAAAGTAATCAAAAAAAAGAAAAAAAAAATAGAAAAAAAGTACAAATACAAAAACAGCAGAGAAAAAAAAAAGGATGAAAAAAAGAGAAATAAAAGTAATAAAAAAAGGAAGAAAACATTAAAAATAGGGCACAACATAAAATAAAAAAATAAAAGAACTTCAATAAAATAAAATAGTAATCGTGATGGGACATGATAAATAAAAAAATAATTTACAATGTGAAAACAAAAGAAATATCAATAAAAAAACAAAAGAAGATAATCTAAAAAAAAAGAAAAGAAAAGAAATAAAAACACATAGAAGAAAAAGAAGATATAAAAGGGTAAAGATGATAGCATAAGAAGAAAAAAAATGGTAATTAAGCATCAATTGGTGGATTGATAAAAATAAATTTTGAAATACACTAATGGTGTGTGAAAATAGTTAGTGTGTTTTTAAGTTATAGATATTAAAATGGTGGTTGGTGTAGAGCGTAGAGGGTTGTATAGGCGTACGAGGGGGACTGGTGTTAGTAAATGTTATAGTAATGTGGAGGAAATATATAGGGTTTTATTTAGTCGAGTCGGTATGGGGTGTTTTTTATTGGCTGGTTGGAAAGTAGCTGAGCTGCTGTTGTATTAGTTAGTGTTTAGAAGAAATTAAGGGAGGTGGGTTTGGTAAAAACTGCTTTTTTAGGAAAATAATGGAGGTGGGACGATGTTGTGGGGAGAGAGGAGATGGAGAGTTGGAAGTTATTGAAAGGAGATAGGGGAGTGGGTGGGGTGGCTCGTTGTGGAGGGGGGGGGTGGTGGGGAGAGGGGGGTGTGGTGTGGTGCATCTGCAGGGTGTGCTTCATTTGTTCCTGGCTTCTGTCATGTGTTATTATGTATTCTTATGTATATATTTTATAAGTAGAGTTTATTTTAAATGTAAATTAAATAAACCTCAGTTATGTGAAAATGAATTATAAGTCCAGGGGTTTGAAACCCACACATTTGATAGATATGTATTGTGGTTTGTTGTTTGAATTTGCGCTTTGTTTGTGCTTAAACTTTGTTTTGTATAATAATAACAGAAGAAATATAATTTAAAGTGACTTGTATCCGTTTTGTGTAGCAAATCACAGAAGCTGAGGAGGAGAAGGAAGGAGAGGAAGAAGACATCTCAAAATAGGGAACTTACTACGTAAATATGACTACTCGTTAGATGCACGTTATTTTTAGAGTCTTAGACGAAAATATTAAGAGTAACATTGCTAGATTGAGTTATTCAATTGATTAAATATACCAAAAAAAAAATAAAATGAAATTTCGGTTTACAATCTTGCTACTACGATTTCCAAATCATAATCTTAAATGAGCGCACGAATTGTTTGAGCCGATTCAATAGGTGTTTATTTCAATTTTTGTTGAATGAAAAAGAATAGAAGTTGAATTGGATTTGGTGAGAATGTTTGGGTTAGTAGATTGTGAATAAGAGAAAGTGCTAAAATACATAAATTTAGTTTATTAAATTAAG
The DNA here is from genome assembly GCA_026074375.1 of Tanacetum coccineum. NCBI lineage: Eukaryota > Viridiplantae > Streptophyta > Magnoliopsida > Asterales > Asteraceae > Tanacetum > Tanacetum coccineum. The sequence continues at coordinate 12,947 of BQNB010128954.1, forward strand.
GAGGTTAAAATAATAAAGATACTAAAATAGATAAGATGAACTTTGTATTTCACGCTTGTGTGGATATTTTGAGATAATTCTTATCACCAAGACTGATTTCGCCCCTTCTTCTTAGCCCGCCCGTAAGGGAAACTCCTCTGCTCTATCCCTCCAGATTTGGTTTCTCAATGACGATACTAGCAGACTTGTTGTGGGAGATCGAGAAGGGGAATTGAAGTTTGCGTGTTTAGGAAAACTTTTTTTTGATTGCTTGGGAAGTTTGGGAAAAACCTTCAAATAGTTGCCTGATATGTTTGTCTTAGGTGCCATTGCTTGGTAAGCCAGTTTTGGTATGGATCAGAGGTGTGGGGCCAACCCAAAACAAACAGAGATCTTATGCGAGATAGAGGTACTTGTGATGGGTTGGAGGGTGTAGGGATCGGTGCGTGATTAGAGTTCTGGGGTTTAATTTCTTGGTCTATGAATTTGAGTATTTCTCCGCTTTTTATTGTATGCGGGTATCCCAATATTTTGTTAATTATACCTGTCAATTTGCTTACAGTAGTTTCGATTTACGATCCCCTGCCAAATTAGATTCATATTCAGAGAGAAGAGAATGCTACTGCTGTGTGGTTTAGTTAATTTGAACTTTTACTTGTCTTTTAACGTCGAGTTAAACCGGATTTTGGAATTTTAACCGTAAGTTCCCAAACGATCAAATTGATTCGTTTTTCTATCTTAGAGGATGATTCCTTCTTGTCTTGTCTATTTATCGTTCGTCTGTTAAGTCTTCTTTGTTTTTTTCAGCGAACGGGCGCTCTCCAGCAAACTAAAATTTGGATTGATTGAATTGACCCGCTCGCGCATGCTCTTCACGGTTCTCAGAGCTCGTCACTACCCTTATCCGTTTTCACAAATATATCACACCTTCTACACCAACAAACCACATGTCCTCCCCCTACTCCAAATACACATTTTTATATCACATCACCCTCCAGTTCAGCCATACTCACAAATTACGTGTGTACCAAAACCAGCTTACATTGTAAAGCTTGTTTTACGTAACTTGAGCATTCCAACGTTACGATCCTGTATACACTGTCTCTCTCACAACTTAAAATTTTTACGCCCTATCACTTGGTGTCAGGAACATCATCGACGGTAGAGATTTAACCATCGGATATAGGCCGAGGCTCTGGTAGTTGTCATAACTGGCTCACGATGGAATGTGTAAACTTCGGCCGCGTATTAAAGTTTCACTAGTCCTCGTGGGTGGCGGGTATCTAACAACATAGCTGTGGGTGCTGGTCCTTTCACCTTCTTTCGCCAAATCATACAGGACTGCCTCACTTTTCCCTAGAGCATACCTTAAGTACTACCCGGTCCTCCTGTAGTAGTTAGGACTAAGAGAAATTCAAAGGGGGGTTTGTGCAGAACCTTTAGTTTATTTTTTTTGAGATTTTTTTGATATTGAATTTACTTTAATTCTTTTTAGATTATAACGGGTTTTCTTTTAATTGATTTATAAGTATAAATTTATATTGTAATTTTTTTTTTTTTTAATTTTGTTGAAGATTAAATTATAAATTTTTTGTTTTGCGCCTAACTTATCATTGGATTATAGAAGCTATTATATTAGATTTAATTTATGTGTAAGAGATGGACGGAGAAAAGAAGTGTAACTTTATTACATGTGTATGATCTTTAAAATATGCTGTATTATTAAGACAATTCTTGTTAATAAGAATTCGCGTCGTATAAAGATAAAACTCTTTTTTAATGATTTGTTGTGCTTTCTGTATGGGTGTAGATTATTTTCGTTTATTATGTTTTAAACACATGAATCTATAAGAGAATTCCTTTAATGTTTTTTGTAATATCAATTCTCTATGTTTTCTTAAGAAATGTCTTCTTTTTCTTTTTCCTATTGCTCAAATTTTTTCTTAAGATTGTGTGTTAACATTAGTAACATTGAATCTAAGTTGGTAAGATGTAATAAAATTTATTATCTCGCTGTGAGGTAATATGTACTTTTGTTTCTTCCCAACAAATCTATTGTCTATAGGCCTTTATTATCTATAGGAGTAGATTCCGCTATGTGTGTACTTTTTTATTCTGTCAATCTACTTGTTGTTTTATTAGGTAGCTCTCTCCCCTCGTAAAAAGATATAAGAATTATTTGTTAATAATTTGCAAGCCTTTACTTATAATTTAAGCTCTTGTTAATGTATTAGGGTCTAGTTAATTGGTTATAACTGTATATTGTAAATAAGACAATATATCTGACAGACTCACTGGAAAGAGGAGAAGTTATACTCTTAGAGTCTATGCCATCCGTCAATATACTATCTTGTTAGTGAAAGACTTACAACAAGAAAAGAAAAAGAAATCCATATAACAGTTAACAAGAATATCAAGAAGAGAAAAGGAGAAAAAAAATAGTTAGTTGAGTAGAATAAAAAAAGCAAACGAAAAAGAGAGAAAAAATCAACAGTTACTTGAGAAAGAGAAAATAATATAATCTATAATTCGTAGAGTAGAAAACAGATAAATCCTGATACGTGAGAGAAGAAAACCTTAAAGAACAATAATAGTAGAAAATAGAAAAAAATAAATCTCCGCATAGAGAGGCGCCCGGAGATTGACAAAATCATAGTGAGCCTCTAACGTGGTCTGTGTAGAAGTGTAAGAGGGGGTCTTTAAAATCTTATTGCTTAAACTATTTGAGTTAAAACAAGTAGTTCTTTAAATAAATTTACTTTATTTAGTTTTTTATTTTAAAGTCTACTTAAAGAGAGTGACGTAATAACTAAGTTATAAGATAGAATAATAGAAAACGTTAATTCATGTTATGTCTTTTTAGGATATTAAGAGGTGGTGTTTTATGGTAATTGTTAATGGGTTTTTAGGTGTGTTAAGAAGCTACAATTGAAAATTAAATTATATACTTTATCTATAAACTTAAAATATTAAATTTAGGTGAATTTGTGTAAAATAAAATAAAAGGGTTTTTTTTTTTTTTTTTGATTTGTACGTTAATAAAAAGCTAGTATCCTTAATGTAGCCCACTGTGCTCTTTGAAAGTTTGCACTTGTAAGCTGGAGGATAATCTTCCAGGGGTCTGTCAATTTACTGGAAGCTCGCCTTCCTAAAACTAGGGCGCCAACCAGAAAGTGCGATGGCTGCAGAGAAGCGGACCGTCGGACGATGGTTCTGATTCTGAATAATGATTGACGCTGTACACCTTCATCAGATTGAGCTTCGGGTCAGATCGTGATCGTATGTTGAGCTGGTTTATGCACCATAAAAGTTAGGCCGCAGTAAAATATAGACGTTCGCTGTGCCAGACGTGGTTTCGTCGTTGTACGCTTGTGGAATGAGACTCGTCTGTGTAGTATGACGATGTTCCGCTCTGAAATGATTGACACCGGTACACCATGTCTCGCTACTATTTCGTTGATATAAATCCTTGCCAGCTTCTCAGTTTTGTAGTCTTCACGAATAGGCAGGAAGTGAGCTGACTTGGTCAATCTATCCACTATGACCCAAATCGCATCATACCCACTGCTGCTTTTAGGCAACTTTGTAACTAAGTCCATTGTTATCTTCTCCCATTTCCATTCTGGAATTTCTGGCTGGTGAAGTAATCCAGAAGGTTTCTGATGTTCGGCTTTTATCTTAGAGCACGTAAGACACTTGCTAACATATTCAGCAATGTCTCTCTTCATACCAGGCCACCAATACAAGTCCCTCAAATCATAGTACATCTTATCCGCACCAGGATGTACTGAATATCTAGAAGTGTGAGCTTCATCCATGATCAATTTCCTTATACCGCCAACTGATGGAATCCAAATTCGATCGAAGAAGTAAATTTCACCGTCATCCCGTTTCTCAAAATGTGATTCTAATCCTCTTAGCCATTCGGCTGGAGCCTTAAGATCCTTGGAAGCTTCACCTTGTGCCTCCAAAATCTTAGCCTTAAGGCCAGACTGGATAGTCATACTCATGGCACGTACTCGTCTAGGCTTGAGTCTTTCTTTTCTACTCAAAGCATCTGCTACCACATTTGCCTTGCCTGGATGGTATTTGATTTCGCATTCATAGTCACTGAGTAGCTCGATCCACCGCCTCTGTCGCATATTCAATTCCTTCTGTTCAAAAAGATACTGGAGACTTTTGTGATCAGTGTAAATGACACTTTTTGTTCCGTAAAGATAATGTCTCCAAGTTTTTAGGGCAAACACCACCGCACCCAACTCCAAGTCGTGGGTGGTATAATTTTTCTCATGTATTTTCAATTGTCTTGAGGCATACGCAATCACCTTACCTCGCTGCATTAGCACACATCCAAACCCTTGATTTGACGCATCGCAATAGACCACAAAGTCGTTTGGTCCATCGGGGAGTGCTAACACGGGAGCATTACATAGTTTTTCTTTCAAGATACGGAAGGCTTCTTCTTGCTTATCGCCCCACACATAAGCTTTATTCTTCTGAGTCAACAAGGTGAGAGGCTTGGCGATCTTGGAGAAATTCTCAATAAACCTTCGGTAATAACCCGCCAATCCTAAAAATGAACGAATCTCTGTGGGTGACTCAGGGGTCTTCCAGTTCTTTACCGACTCCACCTTGCTAGGATCCACATGGATACCATCCCGGTTGACCACGTGTCCTAGGAACTGGACTTCTTTTAACCAAAATTCGCACTTTGAAAATTTAGCGTATAACTTCTCCTCCTTGAGTAAGTCTAAAATCGTCTTTAAGTGGGCTTCATGCTCTTCTTCTGACTTTGAGTAGATAAGGATGTCATCAATGAACACAATTACGAATTTGTCCAAATAGGGTTTACAGACGCGGTTCATCAAGTCCATGAATACTGCTGGTGCGTTCGTCAGCCCAAATGGCATGACTGTGAACTCAAAGTGCCCATAACGTGTTCTAAATGCGGTCTTCGGTATATCCTCTTCTCTAACTCTTAACTGATGATATCCCGAACGAAGATCTATCTTGGAGAAACAACACGCACCTTGTAACTGGTCAAACAAATCGTCAATTCTGGGGAGGGGATAGCGGTTCTTAATTGTCAACTTATTTAATTCCCTGTAGTCAATACACATTCTTAAAGCACCATCTTTCTTCTTGACAAATAGCACAGGTGCTCCCCATGGTGAATGACTCGGTCGAATAAAACCTTTCTTTTGGAGATCTTTTAGTTGATTTGACAATTCTTGCATTCCGGAAGGTACTAGGCGGTAGGGTGACTTTACAACTGGCAACGCGCCTGGAATTAGGTCGATGCGAAATTCTATCTCACGCATGGGAGGTAAACCAGTTAAGTCATTCAGAAATACTTCAGGGAAGTCACGAACGGTACGAATGTCATCAAGCCTTTTCTCATCGGCCTTGATACACGAAAGTGATTTCGGATCCTTTTCCGGTCTCTCACCATGGATTTCAAGTATCTTACCATTCGGAAGGAGCAAACTATAACAGCTCGGTGGTACGACAACCAATCCATTCCAACAATAACATCGAAACTACCTAATCGAGTTGGTAACAAGTCTATTTTGAACATGTGGCTAAACAGAGCTAAGGTACAACTACGCAAAACGGTGTTTGTACTAACAATCTTCCCATCCACTAACTCTACTTCGTAACTAGTGTTTAAAGCAGTCAGGGCAATATCAATGAAAGGAGTAAACTCAAGGGATACAAAACTTCTCTCAACACCCGAATTAAATAAGACACTTGCATAGTGATCATTAAGTAAAAACGTACCCGTGACTACATTCGGATTTTGCTGTGGATTTTCAACCACCACGTAAGCTCTCACACGAGCTCCCTCGTTCTGCTGGTTCCTTTATTTTAGATACATGTGCCTTAGGTGTCCTTTCTCACCACAACCATAGCAGGTCACATTCCGCAAGTGGTTATCACCAGTTCCTGGAAGTCTGACCCTACAATCCATCTCTTGATGACCCAATTTTTGACACCTTTGACACTTCGAAGGGCATTGATCATTATGGGGTTGCAGCATAGGCCCTAGCAGTCTCTTGCCTCCTATTCTGCTGGTGGTGTTGATTGTTGTTGTTGCAGTTGCGGTTACGGTTGTTGGGGTTATTGTTGTTAGGGTTATTTTTCTGGTGTTCTTCCCATTTCCTTTTGTTGCTTTCATTCACCCTTGCAGCCTTACTGTTAGAAACATAATTTCACAGTCTAACAAGAGAAGCTCGGTCTTGAAGAAACAAGCATTTTATAGCTCGATAGTTAA
>BQNB010128955.1:0-19199 GCA_026074375.1 Tanacetum coccineum
CAAACCTTGTGCGCACGATTGATTGCAAAGTGACCTATACTCGTAATTGTTTGACCTTGACCTATGAGGCGAGCCCTTAGCATTAATTCCCGGTTAGGAGTACGAGCTAACAAGGAAACCACCTGTTAGAATAAGCGTATCTTATAAGTTAAAATAAATCTTAATAACTGTATACTGAGAATAGGTAAATTCTCCTTGCGAGTTCATTCCACTCAGTTGACATAGGTTAGGTTTCAACTATCAAATTGGACCTATTGATGCTAGTCCCCATCTAAGATTGTTATAAGACATTGCACTAGAGATCATAGTAATTAATTGAGTTTTTCCTTTCTAGTTGTCCACAACTATACCAACTCCCTTTTCGACAAGCTAGGCTTACCACCCAAAACAACTCTACAATAAATTCATCAACTCAAATCAAGCTTTATTTCCTGCTTTCTTAGGTATAATAATAAAATCAATTAGACAATTAGAGACATAAACCATTCTTTAGGTCGTCACCCGTACTTACCAATCACTACACTATACACGATAGGGTACACTGCTCTTTAGTGCGTAGGAATAGTCGAGGTAGTTAGGGTTTTATAAATGTAAAACCTGACAAAGTTTTATTTAAAAGAAATTACGCATCAGTCATATTCTTGTTGGCTGCATTTGCTATGAAGATACGGATGGTCTCTATTCTTGCAACCTGTGCAAATGATTCCTCGAAATTGATACCCTCCTCTTGCCTGAATCCCTGAGCAACTAATCTAGACTTATTCTTTATTACCCCTCCAAATTCGTTTGTCTTGACCTTATAAATCCATTTGAGTTTGATCAACAAGACTCTATCTGGACATGGCACCAATTCCTAAACTTGTAGCCTTTCAAATTCATGAATTTCTTCTTGCATTGCATCGATCCATGATGGTTCGGTCATTGCTTGGTTGAAGTTCTTTGGTTCTACAAAAGTTAGGAAGGCATCAAAGTAACACCACATGGCATCAGTTTCGAGTTGCTTTCTTGTGGAGACAAAATGAGAAGGATCACCAATCAGGTTTTCTATTTGATGATCCTTACTCCATCTACCAAGGTGTTCAAATGGTGTGTGGGATGGTCTCACATTTGATGACGATCCATGAGAAGTCGAGTCTTCATGAAGAGATTCATGTAGTGGATCATTATGAAAATGTGGTGTTTTTGGTGATTCTTCAAAACCTTGAGAAATAATTGGAGAATGTTCTTGTTCTTGTGTTGATGGGATACTTGTTGATGGTGCGTCTTGGTGAATTGACATAGACATAGGTGAAATGGCTATATCAAAAGCTCTTGGTGCAACAGCTACTGGAACTGGAGAGACATCTATGGTTGGAGGATTGAAGTATTCATCAAACATGGGTTGGAACAAACGATCCCAATCATCTCTATTTAGTGAATTACATGGTTGTTGAGGAATAGTGTTTGGAACGAGTCCTGAACTGGATGTTGCAGGAGTCATTAAATGAAGCCCGGGTCCTGAACCGAATTGTTCAGAAGCCAATGCTGTCTGCTCATCGAACGTCACATGAATAGTTTCCATAATTTTCTAGGTTCTCCTGTTATAGATTCTAAAAGCCTTCTTTGCGGGCGCGTAACCAACAAAAAGACCCATATCAGCCTTTGCATTTAGTTTACCCAAATCCTCACTGTCATTGGTCGGATAACAGAGTGAAGCAAAGACATGAAGAAACGATAAATCTAGCTTCTTGTCATGCGTCAGCTCATAAGGAGTTTTGTTGTAGCAGAGACGGATCAAAGAACGGTTTTGGCTATAACAAGCCTTGTTGATTGCTTCAGCCCATAGAAACAGAGGAACTTTTGAAAATATCAACATTGTGCGAGCAGCTTCCACAAGAGTTTGGTTTCGCCTTTCGACAACGCCATTTTGTTGAGGAGTACGAGCAACAGAAGTTTGATGCGATGCTGACATTTTCATAGTAATCACGAAGAGTCTGATTGACAAATTTCGTTCCATTATCTGTTCAAACATTACAGACTGTGGCATTCAAACGAACTTGAATATTTTTGATTCACTTAATGATAGCGTCAGGAGCTTCATCCTTTGATCTCAAAAATCTGACCCAAGTAAATCGTGAATAATCGTCAACAATCACCAAGATATACTTTTTCCCGTTAGTACTCTCCACACGCATCGGGCCACAAAGATCCATATGCAAAAGATATAGTTTCTCTTGATTAGTGTCTTCAGCCTTAGGTTGATGAGAGGATTTCTTGCTTTTTCCTAATGCACATGCTGAACATAGATGATCTTTCTGAAATTTAAGTATGGGAATGCCTCGTGCAAGACCGTCTTTGGCTAGCTTGTTAAGAGTACTGAAGTTGAGATGCGATAACCGACGGTGCCATAACCAGCTCTTAGTCTTTGATGCTTTTGATAGAAGACAGATCGGAGAAGTCTTTGCAGTCATCATAGAGAAATTGTTGTACATAATTTTGTCTCATAGATCTTTGAATGTAGATCAACACCTTCTAAATTTGAATAATGCAGTGCGGTTGGTTTTGGGAACCACCTGTTGGTTTTTTTGAAAAGCGACTTCAAGATCCGCATCACAAAATTGTCTAACAGAAAACAAGTTATGTCCAAGCCCCTCAACATAGTACACCCTTGAGATAATTACGTTCCCCAGCTGATAGTCACCATATCCCATTATCTTTGCAACTTGGTCATTTCCGAATCGAACAGTTCCTAGAAATTTACAAACGAAGTTCATGAGCTGAGAGTGGTTTCCTGTCATATGTTTTGAACATCCGGAATCCAGATACCAGAGAACGATCTGGACAACCTGTCATTGACAAGATAAGAAGAAGATGGAACATCTGTAGTATTGGATCCCCACAAATGATTGGGTTCCGAGTTGTTAGCAATCTTAGATTCTACAATCTCAGATTTTACTCGAACCTACTGATTTTATTTGTTTGGGTCTCCTACTATAGACTTTAATCTCTGATTTTGGTGTTTCAACTAAATTAGAAATGGTTTCCTTAAGATACACTATATTCTTGGGAGTGATCCTAGTTAAAGGGCATGAGTTACCAACTATAGTAAAAAGTCTTTTTGTTGGTTTCCACTTAAGTCCTACATTAGTGAACACTTTACCCGTAGGTTTCCAAATATTATATACTTGGCTTTTCTTTGACTTAGATTTAGATTTAGCATGCATATTCACATCATTCACAAAATCAAGGAAATACACATCATGATTTGCATCAAACATACATTGCTTACATTTAACATAAATTAACTAAGAATTCACATTTAACATAGTATGCTTAACATTGTTATCACAAATAGGTTCTTTAACACGATTCTTTTTATTCACTTTCCTAGGTTGGGCTTCTACTTTATTCTTCCTGTTGCTACTTGGTTTTTGCAAGATCCTATCATTCTTTTTATTGCATGTAGGTTGTGATCTACAAGTACTAGTAGAACACTTCAATCCTATAGAAGACAACACAGGTGTGTTAGAATCAGATATTTTAGATACATGTTTGATGTTGTTTGAGGATGTGAGAGGTTCAGAAAACCTAACTTTCTTGACCTTGTTCATAGGTGTGATAGCAACCTTTTTCTCACTAAGTTTAATCGCATTAGGGCACGTATCTCGAACATATACAAGTGACTCCTGAATTCGTATGGCATGCTTACATGCAAGGTCTAACGCATTATCTAAAGGCTATTTTGCTTTAGCTTGTTCGACCCTCGAAGTATGTCAGCTTGTTCTTGAGTATGCTTAAGATAGCATATGTGAGCTTCCCTATTTTGCAATAACCTAGGAGCTAGATCTAAGTCTAGCTTGAACATGCCTGGAGCAACAGTGGTGACAATTGGTATTTGTTTAGTATTTTTAACTTCTTTCCCTTTTAATTTTCGTAAATTATTTTTCAATGATGTAATCACAAAAACCTTGTCTTGAATTTGACGTTTTAAATTCGCATTTTCATAGACATAGAGTTCAATTGAGCAATCAAATAGTCACTGTGTTCTTTAAAGAGAGCACGTATCTTTTTAATCGAATCAAATTGATCTTTGTAAATCTTTTTCAAATGCTCAATTTCTTTATATAAACGCTCGTTTTCAGAAAGTAATTTTGCCACACTATGCTTCAATTCAATGTTATGGTCTCAATTTTATCTATTTCATATTTGACTTTCTCTTCCTTGTCATTTTATCTCATTGATTTGATGTAATCCTTTACCTTACAAATTGTAGTGTCTTTAGCTTGTAGCTGAGCTTTCAAATCATTATTTTCAATATATTATGGAATTTCAAGAGCATTTTGATTATTACTTAATGAATCCTTTTGAATTTTTTTTGATTGAGTTGCATTGTTAACTTAAGAGAAATGAAATATTTTTCAAGTTGTGAATAACTTTTCGAAAGATCATTATATGCATTTTGTTTATTTAAAAGCTCAGCATCAAGATCCATACACTTCACACAAGATTCACTAATTTTCATTTCCAAATTCACATCATCAAAAACAGCAGTAGAATTCATCACACATATCATGACATCTTGAGACATGATTTTTTGTAAGAGTCGATCATTTTCAAGAAAAAGTTATTTCTTATGAATTTTAAAACATTGTTTGTCTACAAAATACTGTTGAACAGCAGCTTTCATCAGGTTAAAAATTGTTTGTTGTTAGCCTTAATTATATTAAGTCAAACAAGAATGTTATCGGTCTTAGAAAGTCAAACTATGTCTTGTATTGTAATAGGCTAGTCGAGTTCAACGGGCTTGGATTGTAATCTAATATTGTCCGTGTTTCGGGCTCAAAGCCTAAGTTAAACCAAGCCCGGCCCGTTTAGAAGCCCATACGCCTCACTTAAGGCAAAAGGGTATAAATATCCCTTCACCACACTTGGTGAAGGGTGTTGGTTACATTTCATTTCACTTGTAATCCTCCAAACTCTCTCTAAGCTAATCTTCCTTTCTTGTTTCTCTCTCTACTTTCTCTCTCTAAGATTTCTTCTTATTTTCTAGCATCTTGGTATAGATTATAGTTGTGTAATGGATTAAACTAGTGGGATAACATGTGGTATCACGAGCCAAGGGGTGTGTAGTGTTTGTTTTATGTGAAATTCGTGGGTTAGTTGGTTATATTTTTTTTGGTTTGAAAAAAAAAATCAACTTTGATCTTTGTTTCGTGGTTAAAAATGTTAAAGACTTGTACTTTCGGGCTTAGATCACTTCCTTGCATCATTACTAAGTGGTTTTAACATCATTTCGTAGCTTACAAGAAAGTTTGAAGATTTTTTCTTGGCTGCGTTTTGCCTATCTGAAGGGGTGTTCGTCGTTGCGTTTTGATCAGAGTCATTGCGTTTTGATTAGCTTCGTTGCGTTTTGATCAGAGTCATTGCGTTTTGATTAGCTTCGTTGCGTTTTGATCAGAGTCATTGCGTTTTGATTAGCTTCGTTGCGTTTTGATCAGAGTCATTGCGTTTTGATTAGCTTCGTTGCATTTTGATCTTTGTTATTGCGTTTTGATTAGTTTCGTTGCGTTTTGATCAGAGTCATTGCGTTTTGATTAGCTTCATTGCGTTTTGATTAGAGTCATTGCGTTTTGATCAGATTCGTTGCGTTTTGATCTCAAGTCGTTGCGTTTTGATTCTCAAGTCACTGCGATTTGATATTTTTTGTGTGTTGCGTTTTGTCTCCACAGGTTGCGTTTTGAAGACCATCATTGCGTTTTGACTAAACGTTACTCTGCCCAATTTTTTTATACATTGCGTTTTGTGTCCAAGACAGATTGCGTTTTGACTTCAAAGGAGACTCTTGCGTTTTGCTAAATAATTGTCACTGCGTTTTGTTCAAAGATAGTTGCGTTTTGACTAAAGTCATTGCGTTTTGTCCATTGAAAACCCATGTTTTGAAAACCCATGGTAAGGTCGATCCGCGCATCAGGTGGTATTTGACCGAATTTGGGAATATATTAATCACCGTTTAATCAAAACATCACATCAAGACAAAACAAACTTCAAGGACTAATTACAAGGACTTTGGACTTTAATTCGGACTACAAGGACAATTACTCAACACAACAAACACAACCAATCAAACCAACAATCAACTTAATCATACTTGAAATGTCAATTAATTATTCATTCACGGTTTCTTCTTGATTTTGTAAAATCCCGCGAAAGATACGATTCTTTTCTCGGTTTTAATCAAAGATTTGTAAAATGAAACGTCAATTAACTTTTCATTCACTGTTTCCTCTTGATTTGTAAATTCCCGCGAAAGTTACCGATTCTTTTCTCGGGTTTTAATCAAGATGTTTGTAAAAATTCCCTGTGAAGGTTAATTGTTCATTTAAAACAACAATCAAAACAATTTTTTATAACGAAATTAGAATCGATATCCATTTACAACTAACAATCATTCATATGTCAAATTCAAATCCTATTTGCAAAACTCAAACATCCATGTGTCTTCAGAAATATCACAGTTTCTTCGTGTTTCAATTTCTAACATTCAAGAGAAAGACACAACTTTCAAGACGTAGATGCATGCACGTCTTAAGTAATCAGTCTCTATTTAAAGTGTCTATCAGATGTGTACTTTCAAGATTATGGCACGATGCTCTATCTTCAAGAGAACGTTCTCTTCAAGACTTGGATTTACTAGAACACATCTTTCTTAAAGATATACTTTCTAGGACTGATTGCACAACTACTTTGACTGATCTCAGAACAAAGTTTGAAAATGCTTTCCATTCAGAATTCGAAGAGCGTATGCAGAATTATACAAGATACGATGCTCAATCATCTTACGATGCAATGATCTTTAACATGTATACATGCTTGAGTTAATTCTTCATCAACAACGAACCTCCACAATTGTGGAAACAAAAGAAGTTGATACAAACTCAAAAAGAGCATTCACATCCAATTCCAGCATTGAATGTTGATTCATTGAAAGTTGATTTTGTTGTCATACAAAACACTTGTTCTGAGAAAGAAGACAGTAATTCAGAGACTGTACCCAACAAATTAGTAAAGGAATGCAACTTGAATTCTGAAACAAAAGATGTGCATGCAATCAAATACAAGATGTAAAAAGTAAAAGAAAGATGCATGGCTAATTTTTGGATATCTTCATGTTCACACCTTCAAGTTCTTCAAAAGATTGACTTAAAAAGGCACTCGCATCAACATGGATTCAAACAGGGAATTCATTTCACTCTTTGGTTTCAGATGTGATACTTTTCACAAGTACAAATGCTCCTTAACGTAGATCAACTACACAAAGCGAAACGTTGACAAAGATGAATTTCAAGAAGGTGGATCCAGGCGCCTTTTGGTGGTAAACAACCAGTTCCAGAAGTTCATCAATTCAAAGGTTACATTGGATTTGACAGTCAAAATGGACAGACAGTACTTTGTTGATACACTGGACTGATGTTCAAACACTTCAGAGATACACTACTCAACACCTGGGTTAATGTTAAGAAAGTCGTTCGCTGAAAGGTAACTAGTCATCAAAGACAGTATGAAAGGATAGGGTGTATAAAAGACAGATGCGATGCAAGAGAGTAAGATTGATACGGGTAAAGCATTGGATGCTGATTTGGTTGACACAGAAAGCATTAGGACAGACTCAACAGTGCAAGATGATAGCAGCAGGTCAGGGAATGATACAGATGCTGATGAAAGCAGATATCAGACCCATTATGACGAGGCCAAGGGATGAGGTACATTGACTGCTGAATGCAATATCTTTGCTATTAGGACAACATCATACTGAGCAACCTGAAATCATTGTTGAAGGTAGGGTTAACCTGGTATCCTGAAACATGTCAGTTAAAAGTCCTATGCTTGATTCATCACCTGATAACCAGACAACTGAATACTCAATAACAATCCAACTCGAGTCTGAATATATTTTAGCTCAAAGAGACAGTTGCCATATTTCAAAAAAGATTTTCAAGAATGGAAGCACATTGCATTGCTCTCGAACTTAAATGTCAAAAACAATACTTTTAAATATAAGCGGGCAACATGGTCAAATTTTGATGAAACAAGTAATAAAGCCAGATCGAAAAGGATATTGATGTACTTGAAACATATGACATCGGAATTAGAAACATAGTGTGGCTACATTACGTAAGGAAAATGAGACTTTGAAAAAGCATTACAAAGATTTGTATGATTCTATTAAAATCACGAGATCTAAGACTACAGACAGACACAACATCTAGTTGCTTGCTAATATATGATGAATTAAAAGCTCAGTAATTCAGGAAATGTTTTTTGCATTGCTGCTTTAAAAGGTGGACTTAAGGGAAGGTTAAAAGGAAATAGTGTAGATTTACTAAGTTGATATACTTAGTTTGGGGAAACCGATGTTACCATCACTAAGAAACCAATCAGTTGTTAGACAACCTAATGCGTTTAAATCTGCAAGGGCTCAAATGTCAAAACAACGGTTTGCCTCCCAAGTTGATGTGATTAGAATTTGTCAAAACAGTCACTCAACATTATTTGCCTTAGGAAAAAAGAATCCACCTTTGAAAAACCTGATAAATGATTTCATTAGTCATCTAGGAATAGTTTAGAACATGCCAGATTTAGTTCAAATGACATGGTTCATAATCACTGTTCTAGATGTTGTCTAAGAAAATAGATACAAGAAAGAGAATATGGAAACTCAACAACTAGTGTGCCTCTTCTGCGAGAATGAAAACACTATGATGATAGAAAACCAAAACCTAGGGAGCAACAATCTCAATACATTTAGGAGTTTGCTGTATCTAAGATTAGTCGCGTTACGATACCGGTTGGGCCCAAATCAGATCAATCTAAGAGTTCTAGTTCTTTTTCTCAGATTCCAAAAACACGCTTGTTTGTTCTACATGTTATAAGTGTGTCTTTAATCAAATATGATGCTTGTATAACAAAAACTCCTGAAGGATGTAAATTCACGTGTTAAGATCAATCCAATAAGACCACAAACAGTAACAAAACCCCGTAGATCAAAAGAGCTCTACCTCAGAAACTAGTCGAAGATCTTTACAGGACATAGGTTTTCTCCTAATAAAGACTTCCGCTGTGTTTGAGAAAACATTATCCTAGATATGATCCTTAGGTGGAATAAACCACAGGTTTGAATTTCTCAAATCTGATTGGTCTTAGTTGGGATTCTATAGGAAAGTTATTCGATCTTGCACAAGCAAGGTTGATCGGTGAACCCCCACATGAGTTCAAATGTAGATGTATCACTATATCATGAATGTAAAAAACTCTGGATGTAAGTGCAGGTACTCAATCAATGTTTCAGAAGGAACAAAGTCTTGAATAAGTGAAAGTACCTTATGTAATAAGGAAAATCTCAGAGTATGGTTGCTGAAAAAGCTGATATCTCAGAAACCATTGTCAAAGTGGATTCACAGATGATGATACAGAAAAATGACGTTTGATTACAACAGATCAAGCCTCGAACCTCAATGTCAAATGACGTTTGAACAAAACGGTTCAAGCCTCGCACCACAATGTCAACAGAAGTTCATCAAGCAGCTGAGACAGTAACAACGTCAAATGAGCTGGATTTGCTATTCGGTCCTTTGTTCGACGAATATTTCAATGGAGAAAATCAAGTTGTTTTAAAGTCTTCCGCTGTCACTACTACTGATGCATCAAATAAACGTCAACAACAACCTGATTCAACTTCATCCACTTCAACTCTAGCTACAACTGTCACTGCTAATGGAAACTTCAATTTGTAAATATTTTTATTCTCTCTTTATTTTTTATTTATAAAAAAAATTTTTGAAAAAGAAAATACAAAAATATAAAACCAACAAAAAGAAAATAGAAAAATATAAAACCTAGAAAAACAAAATATAAAATCAGAAAATTTTCAAAAATACCAAAAAGAATCTTCTCGACATGTCTCTTGGAATCGATAACATTTACGTACCTAGAAATGTTGATTAACATCGACACGGGCGTGTAAATGAAGTTCGAGCAAGAGTTTCAAATGCTTTCAAAACATGTCATTTCTAAATTTTTCTCAATGACTTATGTACATTTCAGTGCATAACTCGGTCCCGAATGTAATAGGGAAGTGTACGCTTCAGTGCGCTTACTCTAAAATAGAAGAGAAGTCTTCTATCATGTTTTTAAAATCGTTGAACACAATTTTTCAAAAAGAACTTTCAATGTCAAAATTGTCTACAATATAATTTGTGGTATTTTTCCATAAAAAGTGGTATTTGTTAAAATTGTGTGTTCAACACTCCCTTCCTCGAATAAGTTTTAAAGAATTGTAGTACGTACAATGTCATTTTATGTGGATCAATTTCTGAGGGGGAGCTTTTTAAAACCAAAGCCTTTTAATGTGTTGGGTACATTTCATAAATGTCAATTTTATGTATCCAAACACATTTTGTGAAATTAAAATGTGGAAACTTAATGTCAATTAATAATATACATTGTTCACTAAGGCATCTCACTCCGTCTTCAACATTTTGTGGTGTCATATCAATTTTTCATTCCAATGTCAAGTTTTAATAAATATTGGTATCCCACATATACTGTTGAAGGGGAGCAATCTGAAAAATGAATTCATGCAATATCGTTAGTATAAATTTTTCTCCTCATGGGAATTTTTCATGTGTGTGAAATTTTAATCAATTAGTATTACAATACTAAGTGTTTTATTATTTAAAAGATAAGGGGAGAAATTGTAAATCTTAAAAAATATAATATAGAGGAATGTGAATCTTTATAAGACTTCTAGTGCCCCCCCCCATTCTTTCCTTCATGTGCTAGCAATTTCGAATATCGGAGCACTGTGTAACGGGTGGTAGTATTTGAAAAAACAATATCAGAAAATAGTTTATGGTTCGATCTCTATATCCCAACAACCTATTAATCATGACGATTCTGGAGTAATAAGGTGGTTTTAGGTTAGGAATAAGTCTACGATTCCACCGAACGAGGGGTCTTACTATGGACACATCCATAGTTAGAAATTGAGTTGTTAGGTATGATGGAGATTGAATGGTATATAAAGAAGAATGGCCGACTATGATTGAAGCTAACCACTAGAACAATCACAACAAGGTGTTAGTACATGACGTCTTGGGGGGTAAAACAAAAAAAAAAAACAAAAAAAAAAAAAAACAAAATAAAAAAAAAAAAAAAAAAAAAAAAAAAAAAAAAATAAAAAAAAAAAAAAAAAAAAAAACAAAAAAAAAAAAAAAAAAAACAAAAAAAAAAAAAAAAAAAAAAAAAAAAAAAAAATTTAAAAAAAAAAAAAAAAAAAAAAAAAAAAAACAAAAAAAAAAAAAAAAAAAAAAAAAAAAAAAAAAAAAAAAGAAAAAAAAAAGGTAAAAAAAAAAAAAAAAAAAAAAAAAAAAAAAAAAAAAAAAAAAAAAAAAAAAAAAAAAAAAATAAAAAAAAAAAAAAAAAAAAAAAAAAAAAAAAAAAAAAAAAAAAAAAAAAAAACAAAAAAAAAAACAACAAAAAAAAAAAAAAAAAAAAAAAAAAAAAAAAAAAAAAAAAAAAAAAAAAAAAAAAAAAAAAAAAAAAAAAAAAAAAAAAAAAAAAAAAAAAAAAAAAAAAAAAAAAAAAAAAAAAAAAAAAAAATAAAAAAAAAAAAAAAAAAAAACAAAAAAAAAAAAAAAAAAAAAAAAACAAAAAAAAAAAAAAAAAAAAAAAAAAAAAAAAAAAAAAAAAAAAAAAAAAAAAAAAAAAAAAAAAAAAAAAAAAAAAAAAAAAAAAAAAAAAAAAAAAAAAACAAAAAAAAAAAAAAAACAAAAAAAAAAAACAAAAAAAAAAAAAAAAAAAAAAAAAAAAAAAAAAAAAAAAAAAAAAAGCATTGAAGGGGTTGAAGAATATGAAATAAAAAAAAGGGAACACAAAAATGTATGGATAAAAGGTGAAAAGAAAAGAGCCCTCCAAACAACTTAGGTAAGAAACCGCGATTGGTAATACTTAATCTATCAAAATAACAATGATGGCTAATTGTTGATATGAAGAAAGTCGTCATGGCCAGTGATGCAATGCACACCCTTCCTAGCCATCAGGTTTTCTCAAAGAAACTCGTATCATTTGTCACGGAGATTACACACGTTATCTATTGACATCTCACTCGAGATTGTTAATATTAAATAGGTGGCAGTTCTTGCTCCTGCCTCGATTACTAAAACCAAAAATGCACAATCAAAGGTCTAGAGCCAAGAGAGATCAAATTATAAATCTCATTAGGACACAATGTCAAAATACACTTGGTGAACACCATTAAGTTCATAAGTTGTAACAAGAGTCCTACGCATTATCCTTGAGATTTGCCAGTAACATCCGGAGTGTTACTCTAAGTATTCACAATGAATGATGGAGAATCCTGCTTGAGTCCAACATCAACAAGCTCTTGGTAGGTGACTTGCAAGATTCTATACGATCGAGCTTATGTTAATAGAATATCAATCTTGGTCCAGTAATATGAATTGACGCTTAATCAGAAAGATCGTAACTATCTGATTCACTCTTCACCGTGTTGTCTTGCTTTGTGACGTTCCAGGTAATGAGAGACTAGCAAGCATGGTGTATCTTGATACATATGTGTTAGAAGATCTAGGCTTTGAGCTGGAACCTTGTCAAGGAGATTCTTTGAATCTACTGATCACAGGTTATAGTATTTATACTATAAAATGGGAAACCAGAGGTTAATGAAACCAAACTCAAGATGAATGACAAAGCCATATTCATCTTTTATTCGCTAACTGTTCTTATTTCAGGTTTAGATGGACGGTGTTGTAGCCTCATTCAGTTGAAGTGGTATTCATAAACCACATGCTTTTATACTCATGCTTTCATAGTCAATCGTTCACATTCAAGACCGTTGTTGATTCTTAAACTTCCCAACCATCAAAGAGCCTCAAAGTCAAATAAAGAATAGTCTATTTGGGGGAAGATTGTTAGACTTATAATCATATATGTCAAACAAGAATGTAACAAGTATGAGCATGTTGGTCAAGAGCACAAGTAGGTAGGTAGCCACTCAAGATGTTTAAATCAAGGAGAGATGCAAGATACGATTCAAGAACTCAAGTCAAAAGATAAAGGCTCTAAGATCAAGATCACACAGCCATGAATGAACAATGCAATGTACAAAAAGACAAGACCAAAACAAGGCAAAGCATAAACGTCAAAAGTCATATCTTCAATGTCAGGGGAGACAATGATAAATCAAAGCAAACTCCTACAAGAATGTCATCGGTAGTACGAAGGAGTCTTTGAAAGAAAGAGGGGGGGGGGGGCGGGGGGGGGGGGGGGGGGACTTAACATTAGGGGAGATTGTTAGCCTTTATTTTATTAAGTCAAACAAGAATGTTATCGGTCTTATAAAGTCAAACTAGGTCTTGTATTGTAATAGGCTGGTCGGGTTTAACGGGCTTGGAATGTAATCTAATATTGTCTGTGTTTCGGGCTCAAAGCCCAAGTTTAGTCAAGCCCAGCCCAAGTTAGAAAGCCCACATGCCACTTATGGCTCAAGGGTATAAAAGAAACCCTCTCCACACATGGAGAGGGTGTTGGTTACATTTTCTTACACTTATAACTCACCTTTCTCTCTCTCATCTAACATTCCTAGTTCTTTCTTCTCTTCCTTTATTTTCTTCTTATAACCGGCTTACTTTAGAGCTTATTTGGGTTTGCTTGTTAGTTGTGAAAGGATTATTACAAGACTAACATGAAATTTTCGCTCCCTATAATTATTATATCTTAGGTAAATGTGCTTAGTTCGAATTTCAACCATGGATCAACCGTTTTGCAAAATTCCTATGCTTCACGTTCCACCCAAAAGTTATGAGTTTGAATGAGAGATCATCCCATGTAGCAACTTTCGTCTCGGCACATCCCAACCTTGCGGCTAAGTGACCAGGCTTTTGACACTCCACAAAGACTAGTATCGGGACTACGGTTATCTTCAGTTTCAGACACTTAAGGTTTCCGTTAATACATAAAATCACAACTTAAAATGAAATAGTCTTAGTTTAAAAGCATATTTAAATTTAAGAAAAAGATATTTTCCCTATATTTATTAATTTACGTTTACTACACTTAATATAATTACACATCGATTAAACTAATGAAATCATCGACCTTTTACAAGGCTGCAACATCGGTTGTGAGCCGGCAAGATGCAACAAACTTTTATCAGTCTCGGATAATTACTATGTGCCTTATTTAGAAGACTGCTACATCGGTTGTGAGCCGGCAAGATGCAATACACTTTTATTAGCCCACAGTTTATTATTATTACCTCATATTTTTTTTCACTAAACTTTATACCACGATATATAGAGAAAATTTCTTTTTGGAAAATTTAAGTATAAAATTGAACTAAGACAAAAAATGTTATTGACTACATTTCAAAAATTATTGATTTAAGTTTAATTTTCAAAAATAGCACGTATTATTAGTCCGGTTAGAAGCTTATGGGAAAGAAAAGCCACAAACTACACTAATGAGCTCTTAAGATTTCCAACTAATCCTTGTTTATCATCTAACTTATAATTAACTCTATCATTTTTCGTTCTTCGCAACTTTAAAATCTCTAATAAAAAGATCCGCGAATGCTTAGTCTAAAAGTTAAGAAACAAGCTAGAGCTCAACATGCTTGATTGGGCAAAATTTATTCTTATTCTACCCAGCAGGAAAGTCAAAATTGTGACAAAACACTTATTTTATTTTTGAAAAGTTTTAATTTTTTTTTTTTGGTATTTTGGTGGTAAAAACTGGATTACGTGAAAACACGGTTGCAGGCACAATCAAATCGATAAATCCCCACCATATTAGAACTAAACATTGTCCTCAATATTTTAAGAAGGGTCTCTACGTAAACCTAAAGCCGTTTATTAAGTATGCTCAAAGATAAACGTTAGTCAATAAGATTTGGATATTGGATTCCCAAAATGAAGTTGAGGATTTGAAACTCGAGTGAACGAAGGACAAAACCACGAGCACGAGAGGCTTCAAAAATCCGGGGCAATCCTGGACATACAACAAAAACACAAAACATAGGAAATGGAAGAGGCGAGCCCTCTCACAATACACTTGTTCGTTACTACTATATAATTATATAAGGATAAGCATGGGTTGCCACCCACGAAGCGCTTATTTTTGTTAACCCAGTCTTGAGCCTGACTCGATCCCCCATACTTAAGCAGGTCAAGGGGGATAGAAATGGAGACACGGAACATCCAAAACACGGATGTCCTCTCCATGAATCAACATTGGGCTTTTATGATGAAAAAGCTTGGAAGCTTTAAAGCCCTGATGTGATGAAGAAGGAGGATATTTCTCCTTTGAAGCAAGAACACCGTGATTGAAAACTTTTTTGTCATTTTCAGATGAAAATGGAAGTAAAGTATCAATCATGGGGGAAAGAGTATCGGGAATTCTCGTGGATTTGACTTCAATGCATATCCCTAGATCATAAATCTTGTTTCTATCTTCGGAAGGTGAAGAAACATCAAGATCAGATCTGAGATCATTATGAGAAGAAATGAAGTTGAAATCCATATGAAGGGTGGGATGGGTGGGAAAAATATTAGGCACATCAACGGGGATGTCTTCCACCACATCAATGGTTGAATCTCCCGAATCGGGATAATCAACATGAAATGATTCGAACTCGGGGAGGGAAGTAGAATTATCATCACCTTCTGAGTCATAATCATCACTCTCAATATCTGGTGGTATTGAGTCATTCGGACCGAGAAATATATCGATCTCTTCCCTAAGAGAGTCACTATCCTCAAGGAGGATAGGAAATGTAGGAAGAGACTCGATGATCGTATTTAGATTAGCATGAAAATATTCTAGCGGTTGGGGAGATGAATTATCGTATAGCAACCTCTCCATCATACTAATATACTCCTCGTCCTCTCTAACAATTCTTGGAGGAATTGTTATGAGTTCACCGGCAAACTCATCGAGGAGAGAATCAATCTTGGGAGAGGAAGCCATCAAAGTATCACGATTGAGTAATGATTCAAGAAGATAAGACTCGGTATCAAAATGATCATTTTTTGGAGTAGAATCGAGGTCTTTATTATGAATCGGATTAAACTCACTAGAAATGGTTTCCTCCTCAAGATCCAAAAGAGGGTTCGAATAAGTTTTTAAACTTATTTCGTGAATAACCTCCTCATGACTTGACTCGTCATCACTAGAGGTAGAATCGTCGAAGAGAGGATTGGAAAACGTTGAAATTTTTTTCGTTTGAGAATCATCACACTCACTTTTGATATCGGAAAAGTCCTCGGACTCACTTGGGATTGGGACAAGGTTCTCAACACTAGACTTTATTACTTCGTTCGATTCCGTTGCCGGAATAGTGTCAAGATGCTCGTCCCCCATACTTAGAGAGTTATCGGGCTCCTCGGTTGATAAAACGGGTGTGATTGCAATACACAGAGGAAGTCCATAAATAATAAGATCTCTCAAGGGAATAGAACTTTCCTCGTCATCATCTTCATCATAGCAAATGGGAATCTTCCGACATTGCAAAGGCTCAGGAGTATAAGTATCAAGATTAACCACTTGTTCTTGCCATTGTTGTAACCAAGTTTGAAACATCTTACGAAGCTTACTCATAGAATCATTCAACACTTATTGAGCTTTTAGATGATCATTCATTGAATCAATATGATCAATGATAAATTGCAAGGGTTAAAATAGGTCAAAACCAAAAGAATTAGAATTATAGCAAAATTTTGGCTCATAATAATTTTCATTCATTGGTTGACATTGGAAAGTCTCATGAGGGCCCCTGCAATTTTCACAACAAGGTTCGATGGAAAGATCACTTGTTGCATTGAAAAGTCTTATGCCCCCCCCCCCCCACAGCAGGTATAACAAAATATATTATTGTTGAAAACCTTGAAAATTTTGTAGGAAATTAAAGTCTTGATTGTAACACGGTTTCGGATTATAGATAAACGGAACTTGAGGTGGACAATCATAACCATAATGAGCATCGTTCCCACAAAACTCACAAGAATACGTTGGAGGGTTGTGACAGGAGGCTTGAAAACGTTCGGAGATAATCATCGACAATATTAGGAGTGTGAAGCATTAAGTGAATGAACTTCCATCTCCAGAATAGCGCGTGTCAATGAAAACTTGGCAAAGTTTGTAGGAACTCATCAACGTTTTGATTATGGCATGGTTCCGGATTAGAGATTAGTCTGTGAACTTTCGGGCGGACAATTATAGCCATAACGAGCACCGTTCCACAAGACTCACAAGTACATCATTGACAAAAGATACCGTCTAACAAATCACCACACCCGTAACAATAATGGTGGTCAATATGTGGAGGCCTTTGTGAAGAATTTTCACCGGGGTCCTGATTGAAGACGAATGGCTCTTGAGGTGCATTAACAACATTAGTTTTGTCATTGGATGACTCGGAAGTGTTTAGAAAGTCATGGAAAATTTCATCTTCATAACGAATTGTAGACCAAACTTCCTTCAATTTCCTTCGTAATAGAGCACATTGTCGACAATATAGACCATCAACCGGGTTTCCACACTTGGGACAATTCTGAGGGGGTCGTTGAGACGAGTCGGGTGTTTTATTAGGATCACGAACAAACTTGTCTACGACACCCCCTTTACCAACACCTCTTGCAAGTACACTGTCGACAACGTTCATGTTCTTCTAACGGATCTTTACAATGAAAACAATGACGTTGATTGAATGACCCTATAAGAATTAAACAATTAAGAGGGATAGGAAGAAGAATTACATGACAAAGAGGTTAAAGGAGATTATTTTTGGTTTTTCGATAATTAATTCACAATTTTATTTTAAGACCGAAGAACTTAAACCAATAATCAACTTGCTTCATGGTAGCTCTTTAAAAGAAAAACGCACAAAGGAGCGGAGGAGCGGGAAAGCGCGAAGCTATTAAAAACCTTCTCCTTTCGGGTCGTAGTTCCTCGGAACAACCCTCCTTATACCCCTCTTAGAGTTTGTTAAACTTCCAAAGGTGAGCCGTACTTGGCAAGTGACACAAAGACAAGTTTTAAATCTTTGAATTGAGAACTTATTTGGTATTGTTAATTAATTGATATTCACAAAATTAGAAAAGTAAAATATTTTTGGATTTTTTTATAAAAATATTCACAAAATCGAACACTATTCTTCAAACGTAACACAAAAATCACACACACCTCCCCGGCAGCGGCGCCAAAATGATAACCTTGAAAACCAACCTTTTTGTATATATAAATTATAATAAATATATAAGGATAATTTCAAGATTATAATTCAATTATAATATAGTATAGTAAGAATTCCAAGAGATTTGAGAAATTTACTTTTAACCAAAGGAAAAATCAAAAATCCCCCGGGTCGTTCTCCCAACGAGGTGCGGATTAAAAATCGGAAACGTTTGTGATCGCGCGTTTGAATGGTTAAATGATTTTTGGGTTTGGGATTTCTAATTTCTAATATTGAAAAGCAAAAACGAATACGGGAAATCTAAAAACGAAAGCTAAAAGTGATTAAAACCTAGAAACGAGAACGGGATCAAATCCCGTTCTTTAAAAACTGAAATTTTGCAAAAATAACCCTACGAAAGCAAATTTAATTTTCCTAGGTCCTAATTGATAAAAGAAAATTTAAAAAAAAAGAATTATATTTTTTTGACTTTTAAATTTTTTATTATGAATTAAAAATTGTTTTAAATAAAATTAAATATATAAAATACTAAACGAACTTGGAAAAATCTAAAAAATTGCTGAAAAATACTTTGAACAGTTCTGGATGCAAGAAAAATAAAATGGCTAAAAGCGCTTTTTGAAATAAGCCTAAATAAAGCAAAACAGTCAAATGGGCTTATTGGGCTTATAAAAGGTTAAAAGAATTTTGTTTGCAAGAAAGGCCAGATGGCCTTATCTGGTGCCGTTGGTGAGTGTGTGTTTGTGTGGGACTTGTATGTGTAAAAGGGGAGGTCCAGGGTTCGAATCCTTGGTCTCCCTTTTTGATAAAAATATTTTTTTTAATTTTTCTTTATGCAAAAATATAAAATAAACAAAAACAAGAAACTTTAAAAAAGTGAGTTTTTGCAAAACTTAAAAATAAGCTTAAATAAGCAAACTAAAAGTGACAGATATGCTAATTTACACTAAGG